>JAJHSJ010000006.1:90559641-90716755 GCA_021015155.1 Magnolia officinalis | reverse complement strand
TGGCCTCTTTAACGTGAACGGGTTGATTTTCTCTGATCCCGGGCATGTAAATTCGTTGATCTTGGTCCTCTGGAGTCCGTCCTTGCTCTGGTGACTTCTTCGCATTAAATCTCGGCTTTTAGCATCTTTTTTCAGTCCACGCTTGCAAATTACCTTGCATCACAAACACGATTAAATAGGCGTTAAACGGTATCATGTTCGTAAATCCAGTCAGTAATTGGGGTCTGATATGCAATATTTGACCCTCAACACAACCCCCAACCAGCATTTTGCTAGTCCCGAGCAAAGCATGCGAAAAATAATTTAAGAATTACGGGACAATTTCTATAAATTCGAGTGATATTTCGAAAATTAATTCAGATATCAGAATTCTAAGATTTATGAATGTTGATTATTAATTCTCCTCATAGAATCAAGCTCATGGTGACTTCATAATCAAGTTACAATATTAATCCATTAATTAGAATAATTCTAAACATTGAGTTCCATGAGTGTATATAGTGTAAACCCCTGCTTACCATCATTAAGAGATCAATCGTCACTTTTCATGATAACATTGACGATCACAAGAGCATTTAGGACAACCTAAACCCGAGTTCTTCTTTTCATTATTTCAGCCTTTGATTTTTCTATAAACAGTTAATGCCAATTATGGGAATCAAATCCTCACCTATAGGGAGCAAACCTATGGTGAAAACCAGTTGTCTAACTCTTTCCAAATGTCAACCATGGGGAATCGAATCTATACCTATAGGGAGCAAACCTATGGTGAAGTTCGTTCGCCCAACCCTTTCCGTAGGCAGCTATCTTGTAGCTGGGTTTTTTCATTTTCTTTCATTATTCTTATTGAACCTGATGGACAAATTCCCCCAGGTTGGTTCTTTCATGCTTACTGATCACCAAGTCAATCCTTCAATATTGAACTGAAACCTTAATGTGCAAGCAGGATGTGTCTGTGGAATCATGACTCAATCAATGTTTAAAACTTCTAATCCTAGATTAACAGTTTGAACTTATTGTGAAATCTAACAAATACTGGATCCAAGAGTCATACGTTGCCAACTCCACAAATCTTGAAATTCTAAGTGCCCTAGATGGCTGTCAAAATCACTTCGAATTCACAGAAATTCCAGAAAAATTTAAAATTTTCACAATTTTTGCTCAAGACCAAGAAAAACTGATTAGGAAACCAATGTCCCACCCCCAACCTAAAATCTACATTGTCCTCAATGTAAAAGATGTAAGCATGCAATGCACATGGGACAACGAAAGTAAATGAGAAGTGATGGGGAGATAGTACCTGGACGAAAGAATCAGGGGCTTTTCCATAAGGTATCAACATGAAGCAAGTCAGCCCAAGAGAAAGCCAAAAAAAAAATAAAATCTTACCTATACCACTTTCGCAGGTGCTCTCGATTGCATTTAGCGTATGCAATAAGCCTTTAAACCCCTAGGTTGCCCCTAGTGGACGAGTTGTAGTCTCGTGAGGGTTTGCAGCAATGTTACCCACAACATTGAATTAACTATCATGAAATCAAAAGCTGGGTTGCCTCCCAGGAGCGCTAAGTTTAACGTCTTCAGCCAGACTAAAAAAACTACCCTAATCCTATGAAAACGGGAAACCTACTTATACCTCCATCAGACTAGGAGATCATTCCTGGTAAACAGGATCAGTCAGAGGCATGGACATGTCCTCTGAATCAAATTTCTCGACAAATGGCTTTAAGCGATGTCCATTTACTTTAAACTCCTTGCCATTGTCGGGGTCTCTTATCTCGACGGCCCCATGAGGATATGCAGTAATGACAATGTAGGGACCGGTCCAACGAGATCGAAGCTTACCTGGAAAGAGATGTAATCGAGAATTATACAAAAGGACTTTCTCTGGCCTGGTGAATGATTTTCGTAAATGTGTTGGTCATGAAACGCCTTCATCCTGTCCTTGTAAATTCTCGAGTTCTCGTACGCGTCGTTCCGGATTTCTTCAAGTTCATTTAATTGAAGTTTGCGTAGCGAGCCAGCGTTGTTCAGATTGAAATTTAGATTTTTGATTGCCCAGTAAGCTCTATGTTCCAACTCCACAGGCAAGTGGCAAGCCTTCCCATAGACGAGTCTAAAGGGAGACATTCCAATAGGGTTTTTAAAAGCAGTACGGTACGCCCATAAGGCATCGGTCAATCGAATTGACCAATCCTTACGGTCAGGGTTAACCGTTTTCTCCAAAATGTGTTTGATCTCCCTATTGGAAATCTCAACTTGCCCACTTGTCTGTGGGTGGTATGGGGTGCTCACCTTATGAGAGATACCGTATTTCTTCATTAAACTCTCAAATGGTCTATTACAAAAGTGTGAGCCCCTATCACTAATAACGGCTCGAGGCGTTCCGAATCGGGAAAGGATGTTTTCTTTCAGGAATTTAATGACCGTGCGATGGTCATTAGTTCGACACGGAATCGCTTCGACCCATTTAGTGACATAGTCTACGGCAAGCAAAATATATAAATTCCCAAAAGATTGGGGAATGGCCCCATGAAATCGATGCCCCAGCAATCAAATGCCTCTATGATAAGAATGGGATTCAAGGGCATCATATTTCGACGGGACAATGCTCCCAATTTCTGACAACGCTCACAAGCTTGCAAAACTCATGAGTGTCCCTGAACATAGTGGGCCAATAGAAGCCACACTGCAGAATTTTGGCCGTGGTCTTTTTTGCAGAAAAGTGACCACCACAGGCCTGTGAGTGACAGAAGGAGATGACACTCTGATGCTCATTGTCTGGCACACATCTCCTCAAGATTTGGTCTGGCAATATTTAAACAAGTATGGATCATCCCAGAAGAATTTGCGCACCTCGGTGAAAAATTTCTTCTTATCTTGCGCAGTCCAATGTGTCGGTATGGAACCTGTGGCAAGATAATTAGCGATATCAGCGAACCAAGGTGAATGAGAGACTCTGAACAATTGTTCGTCAGGGAACATGTCATTAATCTGTGTCGTCTCAAAGGAATCAGAGGGATTAAGGCGAGAAAGATGGTCAGCCACTACGTTCTCTACTCCCTTTTTATCTTTTATTTCTAGGTCAAATTCCTGGAGTAGGAGGATCCATCTTATCAGGCGGGGCTTAGCATCATTCTTAGACAGAAGATACTTAAGCGCTGCGTGATCAGTGTAAATAATGATCTTGGATCCAATCAAGTAGGACCTAAATTTGTCCAAGGCGAACACTACAGCTAAGAGTTCCTTTTCCGTAGTCGAGTAGTTCACTTGGGCAGGATTTAGAGTCTTACTTGCGTAATGAATAACGTAGGGTTTCTTATCTTTTCTCTGGCCTAAAACTGCCCAAGAGCATAATCAGACGCGTCGCACATAAGTTCAAAAGGAATGCTCCAGTCAGGTGGCTGTATGATAGGTGCACTAGTCAATATGCCCTTAAGCTTAGTGAAAGCTTCTTGACATGGTTCAGTCCACTCGTATGGTGCATCCTTTTGAAGTAGATTACATAGAGGACGAGAGATGAGACTAAAGTCCTTTATGAATCTTCTGTAAAACCCGGCGTGTCCTAAGAAGGATCGCACGTCCCTTATGTTCTTGGGTGGAGGTAGGTTAGAGATAAGATCGATCTTTGCCTTATCCACCTCGATTCCTTTGGATGAAATAATGTGTCCAAGGACAATTCCCTTCTGAACCATGAAATGGCACTTCTCCCAATTAAGTACCAAGTTCTTTTCTTCACATCTTTTCAGCACACATTTAAGACTTTCCAAGCACTCGCTGAAAGATGGACCAAAGACAGAGAAATCGTCCATGAAGACCTCTAAATATTGCCCCACCATGTCAGAAAATATGCTCATCATACATCGCTGGAAGGTGGCAGGAGCATTACATAGTCCAAACGGCATCCTTCGGTAAGCAAAGGTGCCGTAAGGACATGTAAACGTAGTCTTTTCTTGATCTTCAGGGGCGATCTCTATCTGATTATAGCCCGAATACCCGTCAAGGAAACAGTAATAGGAATGACCAGCTAACCTTTCCAAGATCTGATCAATGAAGGGCAAAGGAAAGTGGTCTTTCCTCGTGACGGTATTTAATTTCCTGTAGTCAATGCACATCCTCCAACCAGTAGTGACTCTAGTCGACACGAGTTCATTATTGGCATTGGCTACGATGGTGATCCCGGACTTCTTAGGAACCACCTGAGTTGGACTCACCCATTGACTATCGGATATAGGGTATATGATACCCACATCCAATAGTTTAAGAACCTCGGCTTAACCACTTCCTTCATGTTTGGATTTAGTCTACGTTGTGGTTGCCGAGCTGTCTTCGCATTATCCTCAAGATATATGCGGTGAGTACAAATCGAGGGGTCGATTCCCTTGAGGTCCGCGATTGTCCATCCAAGGGCTCCCTTATGCTCCAGGAGAGTAGATATAAGCTTACTCTCTCTTGTTCTTTCTCAAGGTGGGCAGAAATCACCACCACGGGTATGTCTCATCTTGACCTAAGTATGCATATTTTAAATCAGAGGGCAAAGGTTTTAGGTCAAGCTTCGGTGGCTTGAGGTTAGACGGTAGAGGCACTTCATCAGTGTGGGGTAACTTTTCAAATTGAGGCCTCCACCGGTTAACTTCAAGTACCGGTACTGCATCAAGCATGGCACACGTCTCCCTAATTATGTCATCATCAAACTCATGGGAGTGGGCCAGGCACGCCTCTAGAGGATCAGAGGATAAGGTAAGGGGTGTCCTATCTTCCACGAAAGTATCGATCATGTTAATATCGTGGATATCGTCATCTTCCTCTACCCGTCTGCCAGTGTTGAAAAGATATTCATTTCTAATGTCATATTCCCGAAAGACATACTCATGACACCATTCCTGCAATTGATAATTGCGTTTGAAGTGGCAAGGAATGGGCGACCAAGAATGACGGGAATCTGAGTGCTTGTATTGTTGATGGGTTCGGTATCAAGGATGATGAAATCTACTGGGTAGTAAAATCGATCAACCTGGACCAACACATCCTCAATTATTCCTCTTGGTACACGAACAGAGCGATCAGCAAGTTGTAGTGTAGTTAAGGTGGGTTTTAATTCACCTAAACCCAACTGTTTGTATACCGAGTAGGGAATAAGATTAACGCTCGCTCCTAAGTCAAGAAGTGCGTGATCAATTCGATAGTCCCCAATTACACATGATATGGTTGGGCTACCGGGGTCTTTGAATTTTTGCGGCACATCTTGTTTTAGGATGGCACTCACTTTCTCAGTCAGGAAAACTTTCTTTTGAATATTCTGCCGTCTTTTGGTCGTACATAAGTCTTTCAAGAATTTGGCATAGGAAGGTATTTGTTTCACGGCATCAAGTAGAGGTATGTTGACCTTCACTTGTTTCAACACCTCTAGAATATCCTGAGAGTTAGAGAGAGGTTTTGGTGCAACCAACCGTTGGGGAAATGGAGCAACCGGCTTCCCTTGAGGTTCCGGTTCTAACTCTAGTGGGGCATGGCTAGATCCATCTTCTTTATCCACTTCCGGGTCCTTAGACTTTTCAGCCCTAACCGGAATGGTTTTGTCAATGATTTTTCCACTCCTAAGAGTGGTGATGGATTTAGCTTGCTCCATCTGATTTGAAGAGCTTGGGTCGCTAATTTCATATTGCGATTTAGGATTGGGAAGAGGTTGAGCTGGGAAGCTCCCCTTGTTCCCAATCGCATTTTCAGCCTTAAGTCCTTGTATTGCTTTTGTAAGGTCTTGAAAGGCCTGTAGCATACCCTGATTGAAAAGCTCTTGCTTTTGAAAATGTTTCAGAACCGGATCCTCTTGAGGTTTCTCTTGAGTTGGATTTTGATTTAGGAAACCTTGAGGTGTAGCGGTTTGTCCATTCCTCCAACTGAAGTTTGGATGGTTTCTCCAGCCCAGGATTGTATGTGTTAGAGGTGGGCCCACTGAAAGGTCTTTGGTAATTGCTTACAGCATTGGATTGCTCATTCAATACCTCTTGAAAGGCAGATATAGTTGGGCAATTCTCAGTAGTGTGAATGTTGCAACCACAAATACTACAAACAATTTCCTTGGCCTTATCCTTCTTTAATTCCATGGCCTCGAGTTTTCGAGTGAGATTGGCTACCTTGGCATTAATATCATCATCCTCTTTCAGGAGGTACATTCCACCTTTTTCTTTGGAATGAGTCGGCCTAGGCGTGGTACTCGGTCTAGGGGAGATGTCCCATGTTTGTGTGTTCTCAGTCAAGTTTATCAGCAGTCGTAGTCCCACACCTCATCGACACCTTTATTCATAAACTCCCCATTACACATTGTCTCAACTAATTGGCGCATGGGAGATGTCAGTCCATCATAGAAAAAATTTGTGATGCGCCACGTTTCAAACCACTGTTGTGGGCATGAACTGACAAGATCTTTGAACCGCTCCCAACATAGGAGAATGTTTCATCTTCCCTTTGGGCGAAGTTCATGGTCGACTTCCTAAGGGTGTTCGTCTTATGATATGGAAAAAACTTTTTAATGAACTCCCTTGTCATGTCATTCCATCTGCCAATAGATTGAGGACGTAATGAATGTAACCACGTCTTGGCTTTCTCTTTTAAAGAAAAGGGAAAGAGTTTTAACCTAACTGTGTCATCAGACACGTTAGGAAAGTATAGGGTAGTCATGATCTCATCGAATTCTTTCAGATGTAGATATGGATTCTCTGACTCAAGCCCATGAAATTTAGGAAGGAGTTTGGATCACCCCTGGCTTGATATCCATATGTCCTGCATTCTCCTGAAAAACCATGCATGAGGGCGTACTCACCCCGCCGGTTGTAAGTAATCTCGTAAGGTACGAGGCGGGGGTGCTTGATCACCTCATTCTCATCCTGAACATCTTCTACCATAGGTTGGGGTAGACGAGGTTGATTTCCAGCCATATCCTCAATTAACTCAGGGAATTCGAGCGGTGTCTAGTCCTGCGATGGACAGTTAACCCCCTCACTAATCCTTTCAGTCAAGAGACGTCGAGTGTTGTCCACGAGCCCACTTGGGCATGAAACACTCACAGCCCTCAATCAAATTCTAAACCTAATCCTCAGAAGGGAAATAAAAATCTAAAAAGAAAGAGAGGTTGGAAGGAAGTTACCAAATTTGGAGTCCCTAAATTAAGATCCTACAAAAAGAAACCAAAAAGAGATTAGTTCCTAAAAATAGAAGTTAGAAAGTTTCTAAAAAAATAAGGAAGAATGAGTTAGTTTCTAAAATTAGAAAGAGTCTCTAAAAAGGAAAGTAACTAGCCTAGTTTCTAATTTAGAAAAAGAGAAATTCCTAAGAAGGTATAAAATTTCTAAAACAAAGAGGAAAGTTCTTAAACTGGAAATAGAAAGTAGAATTTAGAAAGATCTTACCGAATTAGAAATTTCTGAAAAACCTACAAACAGGAAAGTTAGTTTCTAAACAGAAAGTTTCTAAAAATAAATAGGAAACAAAATTAATTTCTAAAAGAGTTAGAATTAGAAACTTGCTAAAAAGGAATCCTAGTCTAGAATAGCAAGGAGAAGAGAAATTACCAATTTAGAAACCTATCTCAGAATCCTACAAAATAGGAAAGTTGGGTTAGTTTCTAAAAAGGGAAAATCATCTAAAATAGAAAGTTATAAAATTTCTAAAAATTAAAGGAAACCTGAATTAGGAAATTCTAAAATAAAACCTAAAATAAAAAAAATAAAAAAAATCCTAATCTTAATCTAATCCTAAAACCAGTTAATTTCAAAAAACGTAGCCGTCAATCCCCGGCAACGGCGCCAAAACTTGTTCACTCCCCAAGTATAGGGTTGTGATGTAGTAATAACTCGTAAGACCGAGGTCGAATCCACAGGACTGAAACTTGTACGTTATCAGAAACTAACCAGATTTAGAACTAGGCTAAAAGATGAAATCTAAACATGAACTTTGAGGAATAATGGTGAAGTAATTTATTTAAAACTTAAGAATTCAGAGAAAGGAACTAGGGATTCAGGGGATCCACTTGTAGAGATCAGGGAGATCTACGCTTTTAGCCAGATGAAATTTCAACTATGAACTTCCTTTGATCCAGTTTTCAAGAGATAAGAAATATGAGAATTAGACCTGATTCCATCACAAGACCATGCCCAGGAGACAAGGTAATCAATAGAACTTAACCAATCCACATCCAATCTAAGAGAGTATGAACAATAGGGAAGATTCTGTCATCCTTCCATGCCCATGAGACAATGGAGAACAACAGGGTTCCTACGATCATAACCTCCATGCATGCATAGAAAATACCGAAAGCTGTCCGCAGATCTATTGTAATTGAAGTCACAACAAACCATCAAGAACTAAAGGCATTCCATATAAATGGCTAGAATAAGAAAAATTCATAGTTCAAAGCTAAATCAAAGCATGAAATAACTCCATCCTGCTACAAGCTTCTCCCCTTAGCCCTAGCTAAGGGTTTAGCCAACCATGGCTAAATCAAACACCAAAGGAAAAGGAAGAAAACATAAAATAAAATAAAAATCTTTCTCTCTCTTTTCTCTCTCTCTTCCCTGTCTCTTCCTTTCCTCCAGCCGTGAATATCCTCCATCTCTCTCTGCTTGCTGCCTTTATAGGCATGTGATATGATGACTGGAGTCGGTGGAGAAACAACTCAAATTACACAGCAAGAAAAAGAACCGGAAGTCTGGTCTCTGTTACGCGCTAAACAGCAAAATCCTTGCGTCCAGATCGGGCTCGATGCAAGTGTTGGTACAATTTCCTAATCTGACTCCTAGGGTGTGGTCAGGACCACCCTCAAGCTCTGAACGGTCAGGATCATCAGTCCGGTCCTGACCATGGTCAATAAACGGCCCAGAACGTCCGTTTCTTTCGGACGCAATAACATTTAAAACGGACTGGAGTCCACTGTGCTGCTGGTGGGACCCAAGATCGACATTGGATAGAAAATCCAATCCGACCATTAGATTGGTCTCGCAAACCGGTTACATATGTACGGTTTTGGATTTCTGTTGATGTGGCCCACCTATTTGATCTTGTGGTAACTGTCTATACCGTTCAGACTTTTTAAAAAAACAGCCTCTTCCTAACATTCTTCAGAGAGAAACCACTAGATATTGGGTAGAAGCCCTCCCTGATTCCAATGGTTGGTTCGGATTGAACTTTTGAACCAAGATGCTGGCCCACCGACTCAATCTCCGCTCTCCCTGTTCCGCGTCTTCGCACAGCAGGAAACGGAAGTTTCCTTTTTATCTTAGAATTACAGGCCATAATCGGTTTGAAAATCCATACCGTCCATTGCTTTTCCCTCGCAAAACCGATCGAATATGGACGGTTTAAATTTCCGTTGATGCGGCCCATCTATCCTGGCTGTAAATCTTCCGTCCGCAGCCCATCTGATTCGGATCAAAATTCTATGCACGTGATGCTTAGAAACCCTTGAAGATCCTAGGGTATGGTCGAATCCAACCTTTTTGCATGATGACGGATCAGATTCGTCATGTGGGCCATGATGGTGGCCCACCATCTGACCGAAAACGGACAGCGTTTCCGGTTCTTCGTAACAGCAGAAACGGAGGTTTCCGTTTTAAGAGGTTGTGCGGTCAACAGTCGTTTTGACTGCATCTCCGTTTCACGCGCACAGCTGGAGAAAAAATGTTATGTACACGCATGCTGTACACATGGGTCCCACAGAGATGTTTATGAGAAATCTACTCCGTCCATTCATTCAGCCAAATCATTTAAGCCGTCAATACCGAAGTTGAAGCATTTCCAAATATCAGGTGGGCCCCAAATTGGAGATTAATGGGCTGATCTGTCCGTTGGACCACTTCTAGAGGTCTCCAATGGTGAAAATTGACATGTACGGTTAATTTATGCTCCTCAGTCCATGTATGAAGTTTCAGGCTGAACGGATGGTGGAGACCTCGTGATCTTGCAATCTGGATGACTGTGTGGCCTCTTTAAACGTGAACGGGTTGATTTTCTCTGATCCCGGGCATGTAAATTCGTTGATCTTGGTCCTCTGGAGTCCGTCCCTCTCTGGTGACTTCTGCGCATTAAATCTCGGCTTTTAGCATCTTTTTTCAGTCCACGCTTGCAAATGTACCTTGCATCACAAACACGATTAAAATAAGCGTTAAACGGTATCATGTTCGTAAATCCAGTCAGTAATTGGGGTCTGATATGCAATATTTGACCCTCAACATGATATCCACCTGAAAATCTTCACTTTGTACACCCTCTGTTTTTTTTTTTTTTTTCATATATATATATATATAATATATATATATATATATATATATTATATATATATATCCTGCTTTGGGGAAATACTGTACAACCTACTACACATTCGGGCTGGACCACCTCAACAAAAAGGGGGTCCAACGTATCGCAACAACCTCCTTATGACAGAAACAAGAAAGAGAAAAAGGAAAGTAGGAAAAATATTAGGATTCCCTTACCAAACCTTGGCCTGCCCGGTTCAAACCAACTCTCCTCTAGAAAGGAGCGGAAGATCTGAGGCAATTGTGAAGATTGATCCTATCAGATCGAGTGGTGCTTGTTGGGGTTTTTGACCTGCGGAATCACACAGATCTAGATCTAGGATAGCAATCCAATGACACCAAGCACACACAAGAGAACACAGATTTAATGTGGAAAACCGTTGCGGTAAAAAACCACGGCACAAAGCGACAGATCTCCACTATGAAAATAGAAATTACAAAGAGAGAGGACCTACCCGATTCGAACAACCTCGAATCTCACCCTTGCTACACCCTTTAAAAACCTTAAAATCCCTTTAGGAACCCTTGAAACACTTTTAGAAAGTCCTAACATCCATCTTGCATCCCCAATCCTGGATACACCCCTTTATATAAGAATAGAAAGAAGTAAAATTCAAATAGGAAACAAAATCCGCAAAATCTGCGTTTCCGCAATCGCATCTGCGGAACTTATCGATGTCATCAAGCCACTCTCGATGACAGCCTCGATATCATCGACGGTCCTGTCGATATCATCGACAGACTACCAAACAGATTTAAGACATCTGTCTATAACAATCTTCACCATATCTTCAATCTTCATCCGTGTAGCTTCTTGACCTCCTCTTATCTCTTCATCACATCATAGCTTCTCGTGCACACTCCGTCTTCCTTTTACGCCATTGCTAAGCCTAAAGAAGTTGCACAGAACTTGAATTTCTCTACAGGAACATTCTTGTTGATCATGTCTGTTGGATCTAAATCCACATGCTCAACCACCTTTGCTCCTGTCTTTTCAAAAGAAAAGACGTAGTCTTCTTACCATCTCACCGCTACCCAATACTGTTTGCTGGGGTACTTGCTCATAACATTGATAGCTTGTGAAATAACCGGTCTAATCTAGACCATCACATACACTGCCAACCGCATTCGAATAAGGCTCACGAGATATCCTGCTTTTCCTCATCTGTTTTGGGACATGTCTTGAGAAAAACTTGAGGAGAGACGCGTAGAGAACGCTCTCTTGCTTTACCTGGCCCATCACATCCTTGATCAATACCTATACACAAGGTATTCTTCCTGTGATTACCAAAGCCTACTCCTCCTTCAGTCTCAATGCCGAGAACCATCTTTGCAGCCCCCCGATCCTTCATCCTGAATGTCCCACTTAACCGAGTCTTCAGTACATTGATTTCAGACATGTCATAATTGGCGATTTACATGTCATCAATTCCTGACTCACCATGAAGGAATCAAACCACTGTCTAGGCGACAAGTCAAACCACGACCTCCTGCAAAGTCTTTTCTCAGCCCCATTAACTTCGAACTGCTCTGGTTGCTTCATGTAGATCTGCTCTTCACTTTCCCTTCCAGAAGTACAGACTCCACATCCATCCTTCTAGCTCAAGATCACATTAGCCAACCAACGCCAATCACGGATCTAATAGACACATGTTATACCGTCGGCGCGAATATCTCTGAGAAGCCGATCTCTTCTCTCTAAGCATAACCCTTCGCTACCAACCTCGCCCTGTATCTATGTTGTATCCTCCTGAAGATCAACCTGCATCCAACCACTTTTCGGCCCACTGGAAGCTTCACTAGCTCCCATATGTCGGTCTGGTACAGCGAATCCATCATATCGCCCATAGTCACCTTCCACTTCTCAGCACCAGGCTCACCTAGAGCCATTAGAATAGAAAATGAATCCTCTGCGATATTGGAGTCGTCCAAGTACCTCGCCGATATCCTACGATCATGCCGTGTGATTCTTCTCACATGTGGCTGCTCCACCTGCTCTGTATTCCTGTCCACACGTCTCAGCCTTCCTGCCCTGCCCGCTCATGTGGCCATGCCCAACATGCCACACACGTACAGAGGTGGAATCCACTACATCCACTGCAGCTCCACCTTTTGAAGTGCTCCTGATCAACCTGTACAAGTTACCAAGTCGTTGCGCTTTCATGATTACCCGTGCCCCCTTAGATACCTTAAGAGCACTATCAATACCTGTGTACTTGCATCCTTTTACCTCAAGCACACAAAGAGAAATCATATTCTGCTTCAAATCAGGAACGTGCCTGACATCAGTCAAGGTACGCTCCACCTCATCAAACATCCTGATGTGCACCGTACCAACAGCCACAACATTATAGGTAAAGTCATTACCCATAAACACCTGTCCACCATCGCACTCGCTATAGCTGGCGAACCAACTCCAATGAGGAGTCATGTGAAAAGATGCCCATATGTCTAGCATTCACTCGTTCTTACGATCATCGTATGACCGTCTGAGCGAAGACACAGATAAAACATCACCATCACATCAACTCGATCCATCTGACGTGACAACATTGGCCTCCCTATATGAAGCCTCAGAATCTTCTCTCTTCAGTTTAGAATTTCCACAATCCTTCTTCACATGTCCTTCCTTCCCACAGTTCCAGCACTTTACCTTTCCTTTACCCTTGCCCTTGGATTTGGATCTAGAACTTGAAGAACCTGTACCTTGTCCAGAATTACTACCCACTGTAAACAGTGCATTAGAAGACGTCCTCATGTCGCTGTTTAGTTGTCTCATAGCCTTCCCTTGAAGAGCCGAGATAACGGTATCAACACTCAGGGTTTTGTTCGTGCTGTACATAGTGTCCTTGAATGCCTCAAAAGACGCCGGGAGAGAATTCAATAACATACATGTCTGTTCTTCATCTTTCATCACTTCCTCCATATCCAGCAATTTGCAAACCAATTTATTAAAGTTGTTGATGTGAGCCTCCAGATCTCCACCCTCTGTCATCTTGAAGTTATACCACTGCCGCTTCAAGTGCAGATGATTTTCAGAGGATTTCTTGGCATAAACATCCTCTAACTTCGCTCATAACTTAGCCGCAGTTTTCTCCCTCATGACGTTGTAGAGAACCTCATCCGTGAGACATAAACGAATCGATGATAATGCCTTCTTATCAAGAGTATTCCATTCATCATCTTTCATAGTAGACTTTCGCTCCTCAAGAGCACCATCTTCGCCTTGCTTGATTAAGGAACTCATCATCTTGATCTTCCATAACTCAAAATTATTTTTCCCTGAGTACTTCTCAATCTCATACCTGGTGCTAGCCATTATTACTTTTCCCTCAGATTCAGATCTGTGCCCCAACCGATTGCTTTGATACTACTTGTTGGGGATTTTGACCTGCAGAATCACACAGATCTAGATCTAGGATAGCAATCCAATGACACCAAGCACACACAAGAGAACACAGATTTAACGTGGAAAACCGTTGTGGGAAAAAACCACGGCACAAAGCGACAGATCTCCACTATGAAAATAGAAATTACAAAGAGAGAGGACTTACCCGATTCAAATAACTTCGAATCTCACCCTTGCTACACCCTTTAAAAACCCTAAAATCCCTTTAGGAACTCCTTAGAACACTTTTAGAAAGCCCTCGCATCCATCTTGCATCCCCAATCCTGGATACACCCCTTTATATAAGAATAGAAAGAGGTAGAATCCAAATAGGAAACAAAATCCACAAAATCTGTGTTTCTGCAATTGCATCTGCGAAACTTATCGATGTCATCAAACCACTCTCAATGACAGCCTCGATATCATCGACGGTCCTGTCGATATCATCGACAGACCACCAGACAGATTTAAGACATCTGTCCATAATAGTGCTGCCCATACGAGCCAGGTCATCCACCACTTTATTTACCTCTCTCAAGATGTGCTTCACCGTGGTGTTGACACTAGCCCGAATACACACTCTGTTCACAGATGCAAAGGTATATCGTTTACAAAAAAAATAATAAATAAATAAATAAAATGGTCCTTTCAATGACCACTTCACCTTTCCTCTCACATACTCCCCTCTCCACCTTTAGAAAATTACTTCCTGCAATGCCATACTCACCAAACTTTTCATGACTACTTGAGTTACGGTCCATGACCCCTTTGTAGGTTTTAATAGTGGATGTTATTATATATCCTCTGAGTTGACCCGGCCTTAGAAGGTTTTAACTGTGGATGTCATTATCCTGCGCCACTTGAGCTTTGCATATACTTATATTTTGGGCTGATGACCTAAAATAAGCTGCAAAAATCGATGGACAGCACGCACAAGGGCCGTTTGTTTCATTGTAATTATATGTAATTGGTAAATGCTTCATCATTGCATCCTTGGTTTGTTTGAAAAGAGATCAATAAGGGCCTATTTAGGAGCATGGATTTGTAACCCCCTGGATTCAGAACCCCAAGGATGAGAAACCCCCTGGATTTGCAATCCTCTCGGTGTGTTTGGTACCCTAGAGTGTGAATCAACTTTAACCAAGAAGTACCCATCCGTAGTATATTTACAGATATTTGAATTTAATTACTAAATCAACTTTAATATATCTAATTAGTGAGATATGTAATTTTTGATACAATGGTTGTGATAAGCCCGTTGAAATACATACTTTGCCCGAAAATGATGAAATTCCAAGTCTCAGATGGGCTACAAGCACAAGATCATGTCCGGGTGACTAACCAACAACTTTTAATCGTTGATTTACATGGACAACATTTGGACGGTGCTGAACAATGTTTGGACTGTGCTGATTTACATAGACAATGTTTAGATGGTGCAGATCATCATTAGTGGGCCATGTGCCTAATAGAATGATAGTGTATAGTAACACACATGTTACACTTGCAACTATTGAAATAATTTTAGGTGTAATCCAAGCTCTCTCCCTGGATGGCAAACACCCTCAAAGAGGGGATTCGAAACCCCCTGGATTTGAAACCCCGATTGGAAACCCCCTCTAATCCCCTCCAATCCACGGTGCCAAACGACCCCTAATTACTCTAGTGAAACTCAACCTTATTTCATCATCCATGCTATGTGGGCCCCATTATGATATATGAGTTATATCCACTCTGTCCATTCAGTTTTCAGATCATTTTACTGGATGGTTTTAAAAATGGGGCATATCCAAGTTTCAAGTGGACCACACCAAGTGAAACAGTGGGTTCAATGGTAGCGTC
Source organism: Magnolia officinalis (assembly GCA_021015155.1). Taxonomy (NCBI): domain Eukaryota; kingdom Viridiplantae; phylum Streptophyta; class Magnoliopsida; order Magnoliales; family Magnoliaceae; genus Magnolia; species Magnolia officinalis. The sequence goes on along the minus strand of JAJHSJ010000006.1, from coordinate 90,701,221 downwards.
ATTATTCTCACTTCTTTGTATGATGCGGTCCACTTAAGCTTTGGATCTACCTCATTTTTTGGCTCATGGCTTAAAATGATCTGAAAAGATGAATGGCTAGTGTGGATATAATGCATATATGAAGGTAGGGCTTTCTTTTTCTCGATAGTGGGGTTGGATACCCAAGGGCTATTTGGCTTTTTAGTTTTTCGAGTCTTTTATGCGGACGTCTCATAATAGGGGGCCCTTTCCCTTTTTGTTGTGGGCTCGCCGGAAAATTTTCCCTCTTGTAAAGTTTTTCAGCCGAGCAATGGAATATTGAGAGAAAGAAATTAACAAAAAAAAAAAGTAAGTCCCACATAGTCTGCCTCATTGTTTTTAGACAAAATTTGCCAAAACCTACTTTTGTCAATATCATGCAACTGACTTTTTCCATTGTAATTAATAAATATTAACTTCAAGAAAAATACAAGTCATTGGCTTGAAACAGACAGCCCGTCAGAGACAAGACACATACATCACCTGTGGACCCTACAGAGTAAGACATTTCAAAGACATGCAATCTCAAATTCGGAATGGAGCCTGGATTATCTCCAATCATGCCGTTGAGACCGTTGGCTTTAGGATAGAAATAAAAATAAAAATAAAATAAAATAAAATAAAAATAAAAATAAAAGCAAAAAACCGTTACGCTGGACTGATCTTCCATCAATCCGACTGGGGACATCTAACGGATGGTCAAAATGAAAGCTAGCCAACAGTGCCGATTCTCAAACAAGTGTCTCCTTTCTCAGAGAACAGCATCGTCGTTAGTTATGCCAGTATCAACTGCTTGCGAATGAACCGGCGGCGTACTTGCTCACGTGCCTCTTTACCAATGTTGACCCGTCGTGCGGCGGACTTGACTGAGTGTCTAATAATTCCCGTTGGCTCGCGTGCCTCTTACCAATGTTGACTCGTAAAATGCAGTTTCGTGGCTCGCACGACTCTCTTCGACGCGGATTGCATGCGACAGCTTGTGGGAAGAAGTTACTCGGTCATAAGTTAGGTGGGCCCACCGTGATGCTTGTGAGAAATTCACCCGTCAATTGAGGCAGATCTAAAACTTAAGTGGGCCACGGGATACGAAACCGTGAGGATTAAACATCCACCATCGAACCAATGGTGAGGCCACATAAATTCTCTACCATGATTATATTTTTCTGTTTTTGGTTCATCCCAGCGGGAATGAACTTACGAATGGTATGGATGAAATATAAACCTCAGAGGACATGGGGAGGTTTAGACATTAGGCATTTCCCTACTCACTATTTTCCATCAAAGCTGGAAAAACGGATGAATCTCCGTGAGGAATACACAGAAGCTATGTGACTTTAGAGTAGTTATCCTGAAATTCAAAAATTGAACCTGAATCCTGAAATTCAACAGTCAACCATACAAACATATCGAAAATTATATTCAATCAAATAGCCCAAACTGAATCAAAGTTATCAAATTTATTTGGAAAGAAACGTATTCAAAACTATATGAAATGAAACATATCCAAAACTGCATGGAATTAAACATATTTGATGTGTGAGTAGGATACCAAAATATGTAATTTTAAAAACTCACAAATTCAAACACCTTCAAATTCGAAGTGGGAGTAGGGTATACCAAAATCTCCAATGTTAAAATTTTCAAATTCGAATTGGAATTAGGATACCAAAATCTCCAAGTTTAAAACCTCCAAATTCGAGATGGGATTAGGATACCAAAATCTCCAAACTAGAAATGGAATTAATGTACCATAATCCCCAAATTTGAATAAGGGTTTCTTTTGTAAAGGGCCCACCTTCATTTTGTCAGTGTGTGCTCAGGTCATCATGTCCAACGCACTGGATACATTATAATATTACGAAATAGAAAAGTCCAAAAGGACATGTAAATAATAAAAAAAATTACAAATCTTGAAATAGAAAAGTCCAAAAGGCCATGTATTATTCCAACAATACCAAAATTGCTGACAGGGGAATCGAACCGTCACAGATTACATTGAAGAATTCTAGTGGTTGGCAACGCAGAATGACCTGTCAGAAATTGAAATGTAGAAAGTAACATGATTCATAGGTGGATTATAATTGACAATTCAAGACCGGGTTCAGATACAACCGATCGGGACCGTGGATGAAGTAAATCATGTCACGCCCCAAACTCAGGAACCAAGCTCATAAAATTCTTGGCTGTCGAATTTGGTGCCGACAGCCTCAGTATTACCCTATTCTCGGAATCCATCTCCCATACGCTAGGTTCCGATCCTGAGATATTACAAGAGGATTTTTAGGGTGAATTTTTTTTTTTTTATAGAGGAAAGTGCAAGTAGGTGAGATCCACTTAAGAAATCTATGTCGTCCACTAGGTGAGCCAACTCATGGTATGCCCAATAACCTGTAACTAAGCCAAAATTTGTATCTTTCCTTCGTCAATATATGTGTGATCAAATTAATAGGTTAGATGGAAAATAAACATCACAGTGAGCCACACAAGGTGTCCATGCTGTGATAGAGTGCAGGGCATGCTCTTCAACAACATGGTCCACTTCTGGGCCCCACAACATCATAACTAAAAGAAAAGGAGGAAAAAGAAAACAAGTGAAGAAGATCCGACCATTGGGGTGGCCCCTACCACTATGGGTCCATCACACATAATTATTGCATACACCAAGTGGATCCCACCCCTGTGGGCCCACGAAAAATTAAAGAAAGTAAGAAAAAGGGAGAGTTTGTCCTCCCTTGCACTCACAACAATGGATGAATGGTTGGATCTGCTCGAATTAGTGATCAGACGGTTCAGATGGTGAAGCTCGTCCCCTAAATTCCTCTAACCTTCCCTTAAGCTTTAATATCTCTTAATCCCTCTCTTAAAAGGACTTCTTTCTCTCAAGCACTCTCTCTTCTCTCTATAATCTCTCTCTCTAATTTTCTCTAATCCTTTCTCTCTCTCTCTCTCTCTCTAATTTTTAAAAATCTTTTTCCACTCTAATCTCTTTTCTCTCTTTTCTTCTCACTCTCATTTGTTAGGAAAAGTTTAGAGAAATGAGAGGGGTTTGGGAGCTTTTGTGGTAGAATTTTTTAGGTAGATAGGGAATTATAAAATGAGAGATGGATAAAATGGGGAGAAAAATAATGAAAGAATGATAGCTAAGCATGGGTTACATGAGCAAGGCATGGACTTGTTTAACCAATGGGGAGATAGAGTGACATGAGTGGTAGATGGGTTGATTGATTTGACAACATTGGGATTTGAGCAAGTGGGGCTCGCACTACGCGCACATTGCACAGTCCACCTCGAATTATGCCAAAAACTATAACTTCTAATATGGGTATCGCAATAGGGAGTGTGTCATGCGGCGTTGGAATCGCGACGCCCGCGCGGTCACTAGGGTATAAGTCTCAGAGTGTTGCGGTATTAAAATAGGGTTGCGATCAAAACTCATTGATCTGGTCTGTTGAAAATGTGTCGGCACTGAAAATGAAGTGGACGTTCAGTCTCACGGGGTTACGGGTCTTACAGTTCAGTTGGCAGGTAGGGCCAAAACATAGCTTATAAGAGCCCCTACTCGGCCTTACGCTTCAAGTCAGCCTCCCATGATGGGTTCCACGCAGGATTCATTGCTGACACGAGGAAAAGAACCAGCAGGAGGACATCGTCGGCCTTTTATAACCACAAATCGTGACATGGGGAACGACCCATCTAAGCTTCAATGTGTAGCACCCACAATAATGGGCCCGAATAGGATTCCAAATCCTTACGGTCGGCCAAGGCTGAACGATTGTTACCATTGTGGCCAACTAGGCCACTTATCAAACATCTACCCTCAACGCCCTTCAACCCACTTAACCATTAACGAAGGGGGCACTGAAGGTGATACTGCAGAAGAAGACCATGACTTTGATAAAGATGAACAAGCCACTGAGGAAGGAGCTGGTGGCGAAGACTGGATGGCTACAGATCGTGGCAAATCTTTGCTCGTGAGGTGATTACTGTACACCCCACGGAAGGAGTTACATCCACAGTGACACAATATATTCCATATGTGGTGCACCATCAACGGCAAGGTCTATGATGTAATCACAGACAGTAGTAGTGGCGAGAACATCACCTCGAAAGTAATGGTGAATAAATTGTAGGTACCTATGACAAAATATCATTCTCCATACTCAATTGGCTGGATAAAAAAGGTGAATGAGACCAAGGTAATTGAACAATGCAATGTCTCATTTTCAATTGGTAAAACTTATAAGGATCAAATACTCTGTGCCGTGGTCGACATGAAAGCATGCCATATGTTACTCAGTCGACCATGACAATTGGACCGTGTTGCGACCCACCGAGGATGAGACAATGTTTACGTCTTCGTTAAGGATGGTCGAAAGATAGCCCTTGCCCCTATGGCACCAGAGATCCACCCTGAAGCTTATAAAGTGGAGGGAAGTTTCCTCCTGACCATTCAAGATTTCATGGAGGAATTCAAGGAAACAAGCAAGGTATACATCGTAGTGGTAAATGGTGAGGAATCGGAGCCCATAAACATTTTCCAAAGTTTAAGATCAATAATAAACAAATTCAAGGAAATCCGGAGCTAATGGATTGCCACACATACAGGATATCTAACACCACATGGACCTCGTCCCTAGAGCTAGCCTGTCCAACTGCCCTCACTATCAGATGAGCCCGAAAGAGTGTGAGATACTTCAGGGGCAGGTGGAGGAATTGATCTGTAAGGGTCTTTTCAGAGAGATCATGAGCTCATGTGTTGTGACAGTGTTGTTAACGCCAAAAAAGATGGGTGCTAGCGCATGTGTGTCGACAACCGGACAATTAACAAAATTACCATCAAATATCGGTTCCTAATACTGCAGTTAGACAACACGCTCAATATGCTGAAATGGGCCAAGGTGTTCTTTAAGTTAGATCTGAAAAACGGGTACCATCAGATTCGTATCTGACCTGGTGATGAGTGGAAAACGGCATTTAAGACCAAGTAAAGGTTGTATGAGTGGCTGATCATGCCCTTCGATATATCGAACGCACCAAGCATTTTTATACATTTCATAAATCAAGTGTTAAAAATGTTCATTGGCTGGTTTGTGGTAGTGTATTTTGATGACATCCTGATATATGTCAGGATGAGGCGGAGCACTCAGACAGGTGTTGTAGGTCCTACAAGTTAACAAGTAGTACATCAACTTGAAGAAGTGTAGTTTTTTAATAGATAACATGTTGTTCTTAAGATTTTTCGTAACGTCCACGGGCATTTGTGTGGACGATGAAAAGGTGCGAGCCATTAGGGAATAGCCGATCCCGACGAACATTCATGAAGTGAGGAGTTTTCACGGGTTGGCGACCTTCTATTGTTGATTCATGCAGAATTTTAGCATGATAGTCGCATCTATTATAGATTGCATGAAAAATGAGCCATTTTAGTGGACCGATGAGGCTGATAAGAGCTTTGCTGAAATTAAGCATCAGTTGTCCACGATACCGCTCTTGGTTCTTCCTAGTTTCAACAAACTGATTGAGGTTGAGTATGACGCCTCATATGTCAAAATTTGAGGAATTTTATCATAAGAAGGCAAGCCGGTAGCCTTTTACGGTGAGAAGCTCAGCGAAGCCCCAAAAAAGAGTGTGTCTTATGCACTAACCATCAAGCCTTAAACTTTATTAATAGTCAGTCTAACGTGAATCGTGTGCATGCTACATAGGTTGCGTTTTTTTACAGGAATTTACATTTGTTATGAAGCACAAGTCAAGTGTTCACACCCCAAGTATAGGGTTGCGACGTAGTAATAATCTCGGTAAGACCGAGGTCGAATCCACAGAGACTGAACCTTGTACGTAATCTGAAAGTAACTAGAACTATAACTAGAATAAGATGAAATCTAAATCAGAAGGATATGAGAGAATAATGGTGAATGATTAAACTAAAAACTTGTAAAATTCAAATATGGAAAATTAGGGTGCCAAGGATCCAGTTGCAGAGATCAGGGAGATCTACGCTTGATTCATGAACTCAACTGGACTTCGAGTCCCATATTCATCCAGTTGGAATATATAACATGAAAATCAAATCTGAACTTCTTTTGATGTAGTTTTCAAGAGATAAGACGGATGTAAATTATAATGGATTCCATCACCAAACCATGCCCATGAGACAAAGTAAACAACAGAATTAAACCAATCCATAGCCAATCTGAGAGATGTATGAATGTTAGGAAGGATTCCATCATCCAACCATGTCCAAGGGGCGATGGTGAACAACAGGGCTTCCTAACTTCATAATCGTAATAATGAAAAGGAAACACTCAAGCCATCGCAGATCTATTGTAATTTAAGTCACAACAAACCATTAAAAGCTAAAGTAATTCATTATAATCAAACTAAAATCAATATCAATTCATAACCGTAGAGATCACCCATCACGCCACAAGCTTCACCTCTTATCCCTAGCTAAGAGGTTTAGCCCGACATGCATGAGGCTAGATCCTCTAAAAATAAATAAAAAAGAAATTAAGAAGAACTCAACCGGCACGCTCTCTCTCTCTCTCTCTCTCTCTCTCTCTCTCTCTCCCCCCCTCTCTCTCCTCTTCTCTTTCTTCTTCACGTTCGTCCTTAATCTTGAATTGCCTCCACGGCTACACGTTCCAAAGGATGGGATAGATTGCTCACGTTCTCTCTCTCTCTCTTTGTTTTATAGGTGTCAGGGGTGGTGGAGAGGACAGTTTTGGAGAGCCAACGTTGCTGGAGTCTGTCTTTATGCACAACAATATGCGAAATCAGAAGCCGCTGCGACAATACCTCACGTAGTTATATATGATGGCAGCGTCTCAACTCTTTTCTTCTTTGCTTTCTTTCCAAAAGGACAACATCCCCTGGGACATTTTTGAACAACCTACATGATGGACGGTCTGGATTACCAATCCGACGCTGACCGAGGTCACACAATAGCCCAAGAAGGCCGGGCGGCATTCGGTTTTCTTGGACATTCACAACAGGGCTTGTGCTGATGCGTGGTGGGGCCCATTTGAGGTCGGTTGGAAAATCCACATCGTTCACTGAACTCACCTTAAAAACCCGTTCTCAGATGGTCGGTTCTGGATTACTGTTAACGCGGCCCACTTGATTTATCTTGCAGTAAAGATTCTGTCATCCAGCGCATTTGCAACTTATTGTTGGCATTCTTCAGATAAAGAACCACCAGATCTTGGTTAGAATCCTTGTATGATTCAAATGGACGGCTCGGATTGAGCTTGTGGACCATGATGATGGCTCACTGACATTGCCTCCACACTCCTTATTTTCATTTTTACGCAGCAGGAAATGGAAATTTCCATTTTTAGCTGGAGTCGCTGGTCAAAGTCAGTTTGACCTGACTTTGAATGTAGTGCACAGCTAGTGCACCAGTAAATTATGCACACACTGCTGGGATGGGGTCCACTGTGATGTTTCTGAGAAATTCGCTCCGTCCATATATTGTGTCACTTCCTATAAGGGGTTGAAACCAAATTTGAAGCATATCCAGATCTCAGATGGACCTCGAATCAGTGTTTTATGGGCTGATCTGTCTGTTGGGCCACTTCCACAAGGATCCAATATCTGAAATTTGACGTGTATGGTTAATTTATGGTCCTCAGGCCATATATGAAGTTTCGAGCCGAAAGGATGGTGGGAACCCTGTTATCTTGCATTCTAGACGATTTTTAGGCCCGTTTAACATGAGTGGTTTGATTTTCTCGAATCTCTGGCATGTAATTTTTTCAATCTCGGTTCCCTGGGGTCCGTCACTTTCCTTGGTGATTTTAGAGCGTTAAATCTATACTTTTAATATCTCTTTTCAGTCCAGGCTCCTAAAGTCAGCTTGCATCACAAACATGATTAAAATAAGGCGTTAAACGGTATCATGCTCGTAAAATTCGGTAATAACTGGGGGTCTAATATGCAATATTTGACCCTCAACATTAGGGCAGTAGAATAAGGTGGCTGATTCACTTAGCCGTCATGCATCACTACTTGTTATAATGAGCAATGAAGTGGTTGGCTTCGATTGTCTCAAAGAGTTGTATGCAGAGTATGAAGACTTCAAGGATGCATGAATAAAGTGTCAAGAAGGTCATCCCAATGGCCTACATATGCAAGACGGTTTTCTCTTCATCGATTGCGCATCCTCTAAAGTTCTTTAAGGGAACAAATTATTCAGGAGATACATGGAGATGGCCTTGGTGGACACCTTGGGTGAGACAAGTCGCGAGCTCTTGTGAAGGAGCGATATTACTAGCTGCAATTGGTACGTGATGTGGGAAAAGAAGTGCAACATTGTCATGTTTGTCGAACCCCCATGGGGCAGTCTCAGAATACGGGCCTCTACGATCTGTTACTTGTGTCTGACGGCCCTTGAGAGGATTTATCTATAGACTTTGTGCTTAGTCTCCCAAGAACACAACGTGAAATGAATTCGGTGTTCATAGTGGTAGATCGTTTCTTAAAGATGACACACTTTATCTCATGTAAGAAGACCATCGATGCAACACACGTGGCGAATCTATTTTTCAGAGAGGTCGTGCGGCTACACGGGGTTCCCAAGACTATTACTTCTGACCGTGACATGAAATTTATTAGCCACTTTTGACGAACTTTGTGAACTTGATTCGATTCACAACTTCAATTCAGCGACACCTACCACCCACAGACTGATGAGCAGACTGAAGTTGTGATTCGCACGTTGGGAAACCTCTTTTGATGTAACCGAAGTAGTGGGATTTAGTCTTGTCTCAAGCGGACTTTGCATTCAACAACATGGTCAACCGCTCGACAAGGAAGTCCCCGTTCCAGATTATTTACGGTTGAGTGTCTTGCCACACAGTTGACTTGGTCCCTCTGCCCAGGCTCCCAGGCATGAGCATTGAAGCAGAACATATGACAGACAGGATCATGGGCATTTATGCGAAGGTGCAAACCAAGTTATATTCCTTGAACGAAAAGTATAAGGAGTAAGCCAACAAGCATTGATGATAAAAGGTGTTCAAGGTGGGCAACCATGTTATGATCTATCTACGCAAGGAGAGATTTTCAACAGGAACGTATAACAAATTGAATAATAAGAAGATTGGACCGATACCGAGCCTCCAAAAGATCAATGACAACGCTTACATTATTAATCTTCTGGATGATATGACGATCTCACGTATTTTCAACATCGCAGACCTGACCGAGTATCATGAACCAAAGCAGAACGAGAACTCGAGGATAGGATCTTTTGAAGTGGAGGGGACTGATGTAGAGCGGGTCGTGAACAATTTTATGACTAAGATGGACTAGAAAAAGCCCAATCGGAGGCGGAAGTGATCCGGACCGTCAGGACCTTAAAACGGGTGTATCTCGCAAACTGGAAATGAGTTATTTGACGTGTCATATATGATTTTGGGGTAGGACGAGCTACTTTAGCCACCCAACTTGGGTTGCGTATGCCAAATTTATGAGATTCCATCAGATCGCCAGTCGAATTTCATTTTATTTTCATTTTTACTATTTATAGTAAGTTTTAGTTTGATTATAACTCTTCATCCTTTAAGTTTTAGAAGTTGCATCCAATAGGAAAGTGCTTTAAAAAGCTAGGAGAACAACATGGTTAAGCCAAATAAGACATTTATTATTTTTGGCGGAAAACTGTGATGTCTAGCAGGAATTATGACTGTCTATGAATAGTAAGTTTACTATTTATAGTAAGTCACCATTTTTAGGAGTTTTAGTTGTAGTTTAATTTCAAAACTTCTTCAAAGGCTTAGTATCCCTATTTAAATGGTTGTAAACTCATTTATTTCATCTATCAATTAATTTATGATTTTTTTAGAATTTATTTATATATCCTTATTTTCCTTCCAGATTCGAGGTATATCAATGAGGAGTCCAAAGAAGCTTCAGGAATACGGTGATCAACATCATCACGTTCGTCCCTTCGTCAGCATCTATAAGATGGTTAAAATGAAAGTAGTCAGTACAATCATGTCTACAAACAAATGTATTCTAATCAGATAACAACATTGTCACATCTAATATGAATGCGGATTGCGTCCAACCCCTGCCTGTGCTGGAACGGGGAGGAGCTCCTAGTGGCCACCACGATGTATGGGTTTAATCTACACCGTCCATACAATTTTCCGTATCATTTCAGGATACAGGCAAAAAATGAGGCAGATTTTTTTAAAAAAACCACAAAAGGACTATACAAGACCCAGAGCTTCGGGCTACCCTTGGTACAAAAAGGAAGCAAGGGCGCCTATCGTAAAGGAAGATGAAAAGAAGGAAAAGAACTGGAAACCCGCAGACTCCACACTTTACCACGAGGATTTCTAACATAGCCTAGACCAAGCTTGTCAAGGAAGATGAGACTGCGGGCAAGGGCCGACATCTCCCTCAGCTGATTATATACTACCTCTCTTTGGTTTCTGCTACCTTCTTTGGCTAACACATCTGCCGAACCGTTACCTTCACGGTGAATGTGGAGGATCTGGAAGGGAAGAACCCGCTTAAGAAATTGAATCCTCCTTAGCCACGCCTGCCATCTCCAATGCGGATTAGTTATCCCCTCAAGCAAATCAGCCACTAACTTCGAGTCAGTCTCTACCTCAATGTTGAGGGTCAAATATTGCATATCAGACCCTAATTATTGCCTGGATTTATGAACATGATGTCGTTTAATGGACCACTTTAATCGTGTTGTGATGCAGAGTGTATTTGCAAGCATGGACTGAAAAAGGGAGCTTAAAGCATGGATTTAACGTTCTGAAGTCACCAGAGCAAGGGACGGACTCTATGGGACCAAGATCAAAGAATTTACACGCCAGAGGTCCGCGAAAACCGTGAAACTGAAGCTCAAGTGGCCCGAAATTGGTCTAGAATGCAAGATCACAGGGTTTCCACCATCCGTTCGGCTCAAAACTTCATACATGGCCTGAGGACCATAAACGAACCATACACATCGAATTTCAGCTCTTAGATCCCTGTGGAAGTGGCTAAACTGACAGATCAACCCACATATCAACGATTTGGGGCCCACTTGACATCTGGATATGCTTCACTTTTGGGCTTGACCATTTAAAGAAGGTGGAAAAATAGATGGGCGGATTGGATTTTGCATATACATCACGGCGGGTCTCACTTTGTGTAGGTGGAGTGCACAGAAGCGGTGCACTCACCGTGCACCGAAAATACCAAGTCGGTCAGCAGCTGCTGACCCGACTTCTCGCAGAAAAAACGGAAATTTCCGTTTTTCACGGAAACAGAGTCACCGTCGGATGTGAGTGGGCCACCACCGTCGATCAAGAATTCAATCTGGACCGTCCATTGGATCCCCAAAGCTCATATCATCAATACTAGAGGTCAGAATTTCAAAATACAAGCAAGGATTGGTTTTCAACCGATCAAAAGCAGGTTGGACGGCAGCGCAAACAAACAGGTGGACCGCATCAAAAGCTATCCAAAAGAAGCCATTTCTGACTAATTTTTCGAGAGGAATGCATTGAACGGCTTGGATTTCTCCAAAATACATCGAAGTGGACCCCACCAGCAACGTCAGCACGTGCGCGATCTCCGTTCGCAGGCGTCCGCGAAAGCCGGCCGCTGTGGGCCCTGCTGCGATTGTTTCTTCAGTCAGATCGACGATCCGATCCGTCCAAAGGGTGTACAGGTGGACCTCTACCTCAATCAAGGAGCCTGAATGGCTTGGATCATGCATGTGCGGCCGAAATTTGGTTTCCAAAACGCAAAACAGTGACGTGTATCTGTTACTGCGTAAACAGATTTGCATAAGGCTCTGCGTAAGGAGAGTCGGTTCTCTGACTCCAGCAAGGTCTCCAGCAACCGGATGGATCTCCTGGCTGCTATAAAGGAAAGAAGAGACGAGAGATGAGGGGGAAATAAAAGCTTGGACGGCTGGCAGCAAGTGAGAACAGGGAGGCAGAAGAGAAGTTTGAAGTTTTTTTTCTTTTTCTTATTCCTTATTTTCTTTCTTTCTGGTTTCTCTATGAATTCTATGGAGATTGGTACAGCCATGTTAGGCTAAACCCCCTTAGCTAAGGCTCAGGGGTGAAGCTTGTAGTATTATGGGAAGTTTTTCTTTGTTGTGATTCATGCCTGAACTATTTAATCTTATTTTGATTTCAAGGAATTTTTCTTCCAGTTGTTAATGGTTTATTGTGACTGAAATTACAATAGATCTGTGATGGCTTGAGTAATTCCTTTTCCTTTATTTTGACGTTAGGAAACCTTGTTGTTCGCCATCATCTCCTGGACATGGTTGGGTGACAAAACTCTTCCTGACAGTCATCTCTCAGATATCTTTCCACTCCTAAGAGTGGTGATGGATTTAGCTTGCTCCATCTGATTTGAAGAGCTTGGGTCGCTAACTTCATATTGCGGTTTAGGATTAGGAAGAGGTTGAGCTGGGAAGCTCCCCTTGTTCCCAATCGCATTTTCAGCCTTAAGTCCTTGTATTGCTTTTGTAAGGTCTCGAAAGGCCTGTAGCATACCCTGATTGAAAAGCTTTTGCTTTTGAAAATGTTTCAGAACCGAATCCTCTTGAGGTTTCTCTTGAGTTGGATTTTGATTTAGGAAACCTTGAGGTGTAGCGGTTTGTCCATTCCTCCAACTGAAGTTTGGATGGTTTCTCCAGCCAGGATTGTATGTGTTAGAGGTGGGCCCACTGAAAGGTCTTTGGTAATTGCTTACGGCATTGGATTGCTCATTCAATACCTCTTGAAAGGCAGATATAGTTGGGCAATTCTCAGTAGTGTGAATGTTGCAACCACAAATACTACAAACAATTTCCTTGGCCTTATCCTTCTTTAATTCCATGGCTTCGAGTTTTCGAGTGAGATTGGCTACCTTGGCGTTAATATCATCATCCACTTTCAGGAGGTACATTCCACCTTTTTCTTTGGAATGAGTCGGCTTAGGCGTAGTACTCGGTCTAGGAGAGATGTCCCATGTTTGTGTGTTCTCAGCAAGTTTATCAAAGTAGTCCCACACCTCATCGACACCTTTATTCATAAACTCCCCATTACACATTGTCTCAACTAATTGGCACATGAGAGATGTCAGTCCATCATAGAAAAAATTCGTGATGCGCCACGTTTCAAAACCATGTTGTGGGCATGAACTGACAAGATCTTTGAACCGCTCCCAACATTGGAAGAATGTTTCATCTTCCCTTTGGGCAAAGTTCATGATCGACTTCCTAAGGGTGTCCGTCTTATGATATGGAAAAAACTTTTTAATGAACTCCCTTGTCATGTCATTCCATCTGCCAATAGATTGAGGACGTAGTGAATGTAACCACGTCTTGGCTTTCTCTTTCAAAGAAAAGGGAAAGAGTTTTAACCTGACCGTGTCATCAGACACGTTAGGAAAGTATAGGGTAGTCATGATCTCATCGAACTCTTTCAGATGTAGATATGGATTCTCTGACTCAAGCCCATGAAATTTAGGAAGGAGTTGGATCACCCCTGGCTTGATATCCATATGTCCTGCATTCTCCTGAAAAACCATGCATGAGGGCGTACTCACCCCCGCCGGTTGTAAATAATCTCGTAAGGTACGAGGCGGGAGTGCTTGATGCACCTCATTCTCATCCTGGACATCTTCTACCCTAGGTTGGGGTAGACGAGGTTGATTTCTAGCCATATCCTCAATTAACTCAGGGGAATTCGAGCGGTTCTAGTCCTGCGATGTACAGTGAACCCCTCAACTAATCCTCCTTCAGTCAAGAGACATCGAGTGTTGTCACGAGTCCACTTGGGCATGAAACACTCGCAGCCCTCAAACAAATTCTAAACCTAATCCTAAGAAGGGAAATAAAAATCTAAAAAAAAGAAGAGAGGGTTGGAAGGAAGTTACCAAATTGGAGGCCCTAAATTAAGATCCTGCAAAAAGAAACCAAAAGAGATTAGTTCCTAAAAATAGAAATTCTAACGTTAGAAAATTTTAAGGTGGAAACAAAGTTAGTTTCTAGAAAAGAAAAGTTTCCTAAACTTAGAATTAGAAAGTTTCTAAAAATAAAGGAAGAATGAGTTAGTTTCTAAAATTAGGAAGAGTTTCTAAAAAGGAAAATAACTAACCTAGTTTCTAAAAACAAAAGAGGAAGGTTCTAAACATAAAGTTAGAAAGTTCTGAATTAGAAATCCTAATCCTAAAATAGAAAGTAATGTTAGTTTCTAAAAAGGAAAAAATTTCTAAAATAAATGAAAGCCTAGAAATAAAAAAGTTCTAAAAGTAGAAAGTAGAGAAATTCTAACATAAAATTAGAAAATCCTAAGAAGAGAAATAGCAGTAAACTAGTTTCTAATTTAGAAAAAGAGAAATTCCTAAGAGAGTATAAAATTTCTAAAACAAAAGAGGAAAGTTCTTAAACTAGAAAGTAAGTTAGTAAAAGAAATTCTAAAAATAGAAAGTAGAATTTAGAAAGAGCTTACCGAATTAGAAATTTCTAAAAGGCCTACAAAACAGGAAAGTTAGTTTCTAAACAGAATAAAATAGGAAACAAAATTAGATTCTAAAAGAGTTAGAATTAGAAACTTACTAAAAAAGAATCCTAATCTAGAAATAGCAAGGAAAAAAATTAAGAGAGAAATTACCAATTTAGAAACCTATCTCAGAATCCTACAAAACAAGGAAGTTGGGTTAGTTTCTAAAAAGGAAAAACTATAAAAAAAAATAGAAAGTTACTTGAGAGAAAATTTCTAAAAATTAAAGGAAAACCTGAATTAGAAAATTCTAAAAATAAAACCTAAAAATCAAAAAGGTCCTAATCTTAAACTAATCCTAAAACCAGTTAATTTAAAAAAATGTAGCCGTCAATCCCCGGCAACGGCGCCAAAAACTTGCTCCATTTTTCCAATGGTTGGTTGCACCAAAACCTCTCTCTAACTCTCAGGATATTTTAGAGGTGTTGAAATAAGTGAAGGTCAACATTCCTCTACTTGATGCCGTGAAACAAATACCTTCCTATGCCAAATTCTTGAAAGACTTATGTACGACCAAAAGACGGCAAAATATTCAAAAGAAAATCTTCCTGATTGAGAAAGTGAGTGCCATCCTAAAGCAAGATGTGCGACAAAAATTCAAAGACCCCGGTAGCCCAACTATATCATGTGTAATTGGGTACTATCGAATTGATCACGCACTTCTTGACTTAGGAGCGAGCGTTAATCTTATTCCCTACTCGGTATACAAACAGTTGAGTTTAGGTGAATTAAAACTCACCTTAACCACACTACAACTTGCTGATCGCTCTGTTCGTGTACCAAGAGGAATAATTGAGGATGTGTTGGTCCAGGTTGATCGATTTTACTACCCAGTAGATTTCATCATCCTGAAGACCGAACTCATCAACAATATAAGCACTCAGATTCCCGTCATTCTTGGTCGCCCATTCCTTGCCACTTCAAACACAATTATCAATTGCAGGAATGGTGTCATGAGTATGTCTTTTTCAACACTGGCAGACGGGTAGAGGAAGATGACAATATCCACGATATTAACATGATCGATACTTTCGTGGAAGATAGGACACCCCTTACCTTATCCTCTGATCCTCTAGAGACGTGCCTGGCCCACTCCCATGAGTTTGATGATGACATAATTAGGGAGACGTGTGCCATGCTTGATGCGGTACCGGTACTTGAAGTTAACCGGTGGAGGCCATAATTTGAAGAGTTACCCCAAACTGATGAAGTGCTTCTACCGTCTAACCTCAAGCCACCGAAGCTTAACCTAAAACCTTTGCCCTCTGATTTAAAATATGCATACTTAGGTCAAGATGAGACATACCCGGTGGTGATTTCTACCCACTTTGAGAAAGAACAAGAGAGTATGCTCATATCTACTCTCCTGGAGCATAAGGGAGCCCTTGGATGGACAATCGCGGACCTCAAGGGAATTGACCCCTCGATTTGTACTCACCGCATATATCTTGAGGATAATGCGAAGACCGCTCGGCAACCACAACGTAAACTAAATCTAAACATGAAGGAAGTGGTTAAGGCCGAGGTCCTTAAACTATTGGATGTGGGTATCATATACCCTATATCTAGTAGTCAATGGGTGAGTCCAACTCAGGTGGTTCCTAAGAAGTCCGGGATCACCATCGTAGCCAATGCCAATAATGAACTCGTACCGACTAGAGTCACTACTGGTTGGAGGATGTGTATTGACTACAGGAAATTAAATACCGTCACGAGGAAAGACCACTTTCCTTTGCCCTTCATTGATCAGATCTTGGAAAGGTTAGCTGGTCATTCCTATTACTGTTTCCTTGACGGGTATTCGGGCTACAACCAGATAGAGATCGCCCCTGAAGATCAAGAAAAGACTACGTTTACATGTCCCTACGGCACCTTTGCTTACCGAAGGATGCCGTTTGGACTATGTAATGCTCCTGCCACCTTCCAGCGATCTATGATGAGCATATTTTCTGACATGGTGGGGCAATATTTAGAGGTCTTCATGGATGATTTCTCTGTCTTCGGTCCATCTTTCAACACTACACAACCCTCTATCAAGGCACAACAACAATCCATCATAGATGACATGGACCTCCACCAAATTGTTTGTCCCCAAACCGTAGCCTTTAGAGAAGGCAAAGGTCACGCTTCCATCTTCTCTCCTACAGATGCCGCCCCCCTTGACATCCCAGGATTCCCTCTAGCAGAACCATCCACGTTCAACTTAACCCACTCCCAAGCTGACTTAACCCATTTGATAACGGTCGAGGCCTGATCACACCGAAACGATGGATGGGGGCTTGGGCTCATACCAGGCTGGAAAAACTCCCTATGGAGGATATTCCTAGCCCACCAAAGGATGCGTGATAAGGAGGTGTTCAGGCGCATAGGAATCCCGTCGTGTTTGGCGCTATTTCTGGCCCTCCAAATCTCCCACATAATGAGGACAGGAATGATTTTTCTAATCTTAGTCGGCACTGCTCTTGCTGTCGAGGCCTTCTTCCATTGCTTGAAGCGGCTTTCCACCGTAGAATGGGGGGTGAGGGAAACTCCACAAAGGGTTGAGAAATGTCCCCAAATCAGCCTGGCCATTTAGCCCGAAAGAAAGAGATGTTCGGGCGATTCAATAGCTGGATTGCAGGGATAGCTCAGCCCACAACATACACAGTAAGAAGTGAGCTGGATACCTTTGCGCTGGATATTCTAGTCCAATGGGACAGCATTCTGAAACAGTCTCCACAACAAGATAGACATTTTCGGCGGTATTTTCCTACTCCAGAACCAGCCGTTCCACCACCCTAGAGGTTGACACTTCCCTGCTCAACTACCAAGCGGATTTAATGGAGAAGGATCCGGATGGATCGCAAGGCCAGAATGCTGACGGGGTTTCTTCAAAGGTGGTGAAACCTCCTTGAACAATGTCGTTTAGACACTCTTGCGGCAATAGAGAACAGGCCATCGAGGGAGGAAGAGGCCCCGCCGGCCCAATAAAATCTTGAACCTGCAACTGGAGTGTGGTCGGGAGCAGCATGGATGGAAGAAACTGCCTTAGAGGGCCTAAGCCCATCCAGTTATGGCTCCACAGGATCAGGAAACCGAAACCAACGTGCCACTGCACATATCTGTCCAGAAAAGGGAGGCAAGCTCTGATCTCCTTCCAGAGAGGAGGTCGGTTGCGGGGGATGCTTCTAGCTTCATCAGGCTGCAATTCCTCCCCATACAAGGCCAGCATTAGATTCACCCATGGGCCTCACTTATCATTGAATTTAAGGTTCCAGGCTAGCTTTAACCGCATCGCCAAGAGCACATCCTTCAGCCTGTGGATACCCAAACCCCCTTCGTCAATCGGGTGAGCTACTTTCTTCCAAGCTACCCAGTGATGGTTCTTTCTACCTTCCGACCACCCCCCAAAGGAACTGGGTGAAACTCTATTAAAAAAATGAGGCAAATCCAAGCATAGTGTACCACATAATGGGGATTAAATTCTTACCGTTGAAAACTTCTTGGGGGCCACAGAAGTTTTGGATCTATCTTATATCTATGCTTTCCCTTCATCCATGTTTATTGACTTTATGAATAGGTTGGATGGCAAATAAACATCACGGTGGGCCCTAAGAAAGTTTCAACGACCAACATCATTACCACCACTGCTTCCAATGGTGTGGTCCACTTGAGCGTTAAATTTGCCTAAATTTTGTTCATTTTCCATAAAATGGCACGGTGAAATGGATGGACAGTATGGATTAAATCAATACGTTCCCAGTGGGAGATGGGCAGGGGTAGGACGAGATCTGCGAACCTAATAGATCTGTTGCAACAGTATACATTTTTTATTTGTAAGCTATATTTATCAATATCATGTGCATGCATATCAACCGCCACGGCTAACCCCGCCCGAGACGTGGATTGCCTATTGACGCTATCAGTAGCATGTTGGTTGTGGACGGTGCTCTGTCGGCCCCACTATAATGTATTTATTTTATCTATGTCGTTCATCTAATTTTTTAGATTATTTTATGGCATAAATAAAAAAATGTGACAGATTCAAATCTCAAGTGGACCACACAAAAAGAAAACCGTGGTGATTGAACTCTTACCTTTAAAATTTTCCCAGGGCTCATTGTGATGTTTATTTTTCATCTAACCACTTAATTAGGCGACGCAGGCCTTTATGAAGGGAAAACCAAATATCAGATTAATCCAAAAGTTGTGGCCCAAGAAATTTTTAACAGTGCGTGTTCAATCACCACTATTTCATTGATGTGGTCCACATGAGATTTGGATTTGCCTCATTTTTTAGATCGTGCCCTAAAATGATCCGAAAAAAATGCATGGACAGCACGGATAAAAAAAACATACATCATAGTGGGGCACGTCAGCATCCGCGTCTCAGGCACACTATTCACCCAATGTTGACCAGCCAGCAGTTTCCCCGCTCTCACCTAGTGCTATACACGAGTCGAACTGAGTCGAGCTTGGCATAACTCGACTCGGCTCGGCCAGTAGCTAACCCCAGCTCGAACTCAACTTGGCTCAGTCCCCAAGCATGTCTTGATAGCTCGGCTCGGTCCAGTTTAAGCCGAGTTCGAGCCTGTTTGGCATTTTCTTAAATAGGTAGAATGCATCTTCAATTTCTCATAGAATATAAAACAGTAACAATATTTCACAGGTATTTCATGAAACACCTAGAGAGCAGCATCAAAATCAAACACCCGGGCAAGCAACATCAAAATCAAACACGCGACATATCAATTCCTTTGTAGCCAACACTTCGTTAAGTCATTTCGTCAAACACTCACTGAGTAACATTCATATTAAAATAACCGAGTCACTGAGCTAATACGATCTGAGTTGGTTCAAGTTCAGGTTTGATCCAGGTCGAGTCGAGCTTGGACAAGCTCAAATTTGACTCCAAATTTTTTAAGCTCCAAAAACCAGCTCGACTTGGTTCGAATTCAATTTCGAGCCAAGGCGAGTCGACTTTTTTTGAGTCAAATCGAACAAATTAACTGAGCTAACTTGACTCGTGTACAGCTCTACTCTCACGGACGCAACTTAGCTAGGACATCGGATCCGGCAATGTGGGTAGGACCCTGACTATGGGGCCCAACTCGACATATGTATTGTATATCTTCGTAGTCCCTATGATTTTCCAGCTTATTTTAGCTCATGGTCCTAAAAATTAATTACAAAAACTTCTCATGTGGACCACACCAAGGAAACAGTGGTCATTGAATGCCCACCATCAGACAGCGTAATGTTTATTTTCCATCCAACGTGGATGAAGGGAAAACACAAATGTCAACTTGCAAAAAGCTTTTAATAGTCAATCCTATGGAGGCTCCGCCTGAGATTTGTATATGCTACGTTTTTCCCATTTTTGAGTAATATGCTGAAATAAGCTGGAAAAATGGAAGCGGATGGGCCGGGGTACCACACACCATGGGTGTGGCTGTTAACGTCACCAAGTTCTGTGGGTCCCATCATGAGGTATGAGTTATATCCAAACCGTCCGTCCACTTGGTGAGTTCGTCTTAATGCTTGAGCCTAAAAATAAAACAGATCCAAAAATCAAATAGAGCACACTGTGGGTGATTGAACGCCTGCCATTGAATCCTTTTGAGTCACAGAAATTTTGGGTCAATATGATATTTGTTTTTTTCCCCTTCATCTGTGTGACCTTATAAACAAATTGGATGGAAATTAAACGGTATGGTGGGCCCTATTGATGTTTTAATGGTGAAAATCATTGTCCCCACTGCTATTTGTGGTGCGGTCCACTTGATCCTTGGAAATTACTCATTTTTGGGAACAAGATTTAAAATGATCCGGAAAATGGATGAACGGGGTAGATATTATAAATACATCATTGTGGTGCCATGTAACTTTCATCTCCTTTGAACCGTTTGTACTACCCGGAGCTCGAGGACCGTCAGCACCCGTCTTCGCACGACACGGACCCGCACAACTAGGGAAGCAGATTTGACTGGTGTACCACACAGCTGTATAACTGGTGTAAGTACGTGTCGTGCGAAAACCAGCGTTGACGCACCTCGAGATCTAAGCAGGATCGGTTTAAAGGAGATCAAAGTTACATGTCCTGCATTGATGTATTTATTATATCCACATTGTTTATCCATTTTTCGAGATCACTCTAATGCATTATAAAAAAAGTTTATCCATTTTTCAACATAATTTTAAAACATCATAAAAAATGAATCATATCCTTAAGATCAACTGAAACACACCACAAATAGCTGTGGAGATAACACCCACCATAACATTTATTTTCCAGCCAATCTGTTCATAAGGTCACCATGACCTTGATGAACAGGAAAAACAAATTTCATATTAATTCAAAACTATTGTAACCCCATAAGGGTTTCAATGGTAGATGTTAAATCCCCTATTGTTTTTTGTAGTGTGATTCACTTAATAGTTAGATCTATCTTATTTTTGTCTCAAGCCTTACGAAGAGCCCACCAAATGGATGGACGGTTTAGATATAACACATGCCTTATGATGGGACCCATAGAATTTGCTGACGTCAATACATCAGCTATATAGCTGGTGTATAGCACACCAGCCAATCCGCTTCGCACGACTAGGTTGCTGGTGTGGGACGCAGATTTTTTGGTGTGAGACGGAGATTTACCGCTAAAGCCTTTCCCAGTGAGTTCCTGCGTGAGGATGTTGGGTGGGGCCCACGGAGATGTTTACGAGAAATCCATCCGGTCCATCCGTTCTAAGAGCTCATTTTAGGATATGAGAAAAAAAAAAAAAAAAAGTGAACCCGTAACTAAAGTGGGTCACACGAGCGGGAAAATTGGGGAAAGAAATTCCTGCCGTTGAAACCTTCTTGGGCTCCACTTGATGTTTATATGTCATCCAAACCGTTTATAAGGTCATTTCCACTGGGATAAGTGAAAATACCAAAAAAAATTTGATTGAAACAAAACTTTTATGGCTTCAACCATCCAGAATCAACACGGTTTCCTCTGGTGTGACCCACTTTAGTTTTGGATCCACCTCATTTCTTTTATTACGTCCTAAAATTAGCTCTCAAAACGGATGTACTGGGTGGATTTATCACAAATATCTCGATGGGCCCGCCCAACATCCTTGCGCAAGAACTCCAAGATCCTGGGTGGGGCCCACCGAGATGTTTGTGGGAAATCCACCCCGTACATCCGTTCTGAGAGATCATTTTAGGACATGCGAACCAAAATGAGGTGGATCCAAAACTAAAGTGGATCACACGAGAGGGAAAATCGGGGATAGAAATTCCTACCATTGAAAAAGCGGATGGATGGTGTAGATATACGACGCATACATATAGGTGGGTCCGTGGTCTGGGTTTCCAACATAGCTGGATCCGGGGTCGCAACTAAGTCGCGTCCGGCTCTCGGTCTGTCACTTAAACGATGCTACATTTCAGTGTAGAGCTACCATAGCATCAAAATCTACATACTTCAAAAGCCATTGTAAGCTTTCAGCCATGATCTCGAAGCTCCTGATGTGGTTTCTATTCGTGAGAATTTCAGCTTCTGAAGGAGACGGCGATTCCGTTGATTTCATTTACAACGGATTCCATGGCACCAACATGAGCTTGGAAGGAGAAGCAGAAATCACATCTGATGGCCTCCTACTTCTCACAAATTCCATACGACACGAGAAGGGCCTCGCCTTCTACCCCAATCACCTTCGCTTCAAACCTTCACAAGGTAAAACTCAATCCTTCTCTACCAATTTCGTCTTTGCGATCGTGCCCGAGTTTCCGAACATGAGTAGCTACGGAGCCGTCTTTGTGATCTCACCTTCAAAAGAGATCCCAGGAGCTGAAGCGGCCCAATACATGGGCATCTTCAATTCAAGTAACATCGGATATTCATCGAATCACATAATTGCCATCGAGCTCGACACATACCTTAATCGAGATTTCAATGATATCGATTACAACCATGTGGGAATCGACATCAATGGCTTAAAATCCATCAATTCCACTCCTGCAGCTTACTTTAGTAATATAAGCGGTGAGTTTGCGAATCTAAGCCTTATAAGCGGAGAACCGATGCATGTCTGGGTAGAATACAATGGTCTCCAAAACCAACTCAATGTAACATTATCTCCTATCAACTCACCTAAACCAGATCGTCCTCTCTTGTCATCGACGGTGGATCTTTCATCCATCGTGTTAGACTACATGTATATCGGTTTCTCTTCATCAACCAGACAAGCTCCAGTATCTCATTACATCTTGGGATGGAGCTTTAAGATGAACGGTCAAGCTAAGGCCCTTGATCCCATGAACCTTCCTAAGCTTCCACGGATAGGATCCAAAAAGAAATCGGAGCTTTTAACAATTGGGTTGCCTGTAATTGTGGTATTTTTCACGTTAACGGTCATCTCGGCCATTGGTGTCATCGTGAGAAGGAAGATCAAGTTCGCTGAAGTTCTAGAGGACTGGGAACATGAATATGGACCCCATCGGTTCTCGTACAAGGATCTATTCATAGCCACCAAGGGCTTCACAGACAGAGAGCTATTGGGTGTCGGAGGTTTCGGTAGGGTTTATCGAGGCATGTTATCGGCCTCAAAGATGGAAGTGGCAGTGAAGAAAGTCTCTCATGAATCTAAACAAGGAATGCGGGAATTCATATCTGAGATCGTGAGCCTAGGCCGCCTCCGTCACCGGAACTTGGTCCAGCTTCTGGGTTATTGCCGGCGAAAGAGAGAGCTCCTATTAGTCTATGATTTCATGCCCAATGGAAGTCTGGACAAGTTCCTCTTTGACCATCCGAATTCAATACTGGTCTGGCGCCAACGGTTTCAGATAATCAAAGGAGTAGCTTCAGGGCTTCTCTACTTACATGAGGAATGGGAGCAGGTGGTCCTTCACAGAGACATCAAAGCCAGTAATGTTTTATTAGATAGTGAGATGAACGGTAGATTAGGCGATTTCGGCCTTGCCAGATTGTACGATCATGGGACTAATCCACAGACGACCCGTGTAACAGGGACCTTCGGATATATTGCACCGGAGCTGACTAGGACCGGGAAGCCTACCACAAGCACTGATGTGTTCGCATTTGGAGCTTTCATGCTCGAGGTTGCTTGTGGGAGGAGACCCATCGATCACCGATCATCAGTGGATGAGGTGATTTTGGTTGAATGGGTGTCGGAATGTTGGAGGAGAGGGACAATTCTGGCAGCGGTGGATTCGAAACTGGGAGGTGAGTATGAGGTGGAGGAGATGGAGTTGGTGTTGAAGCTTGGATTGCTTTGTTCGCATCCGTTGTCGGCTGCAAGGCCAAGCATGCGGGAAGTAATGCAGTTTTTGGACCGTGATTCACCTTTACCTTATCTCTCATCTGATGGTCTTGGTGCGGCGATCCTGTCGATGGGCTCTGAAGGGTCCGATGAACTACGTTTATCATATCTTTCTTCTTCAGAACAGGGGTTTGCAAGCACAACATTGTTACAAGCATCGTTCCTCTCCGGTGGCCGTTGATGGACAATGGCAAGGTGTTGTATGATGGTGTGAGTTTGCTAGGTTTTAACGAACCAGTTGCATTGCTGGAAGACATTGACAGAAAAGCAGAAGTTGTGGTTGCTATGTGGGTGACGTGGTACGTTTTTCTTGTGGTCGACCTTTATTACCCGTTTGTTGAAACGTAAGGGAAGTTCATTCCAAAAAGTTCATAAACAGGGACTTCATAAAGCTCTAGGTGATCCAAACAGTTGATATGATGAGCTTCAAATACGAAGGGACTATCTTTCAATGATCGAAACCGTTGATGTGATGAGCCTCGAGGCCCATTATATCAACGGTTTGGATCTCGAAACATGGGTCTTTGTTGTACAAAGTGAGCGACTGAATCATCGTGAATAAATGTTCAACCCGAGAATTTTATTTCCTTACTACTCGCACCTGGAGAAGGTACACACCGTTCACTTAGGGTTCATGGACCGTTGGTGGGAAACTCAACGCATTTCAAAATGAAATCCAAGGAGGTTCATGTTGGGATTCTAGCCTACGGCCCACAACGGTAGTAGATTAGTGTGCACAGAGTTTCGCAGTGTACAGTTTGCCCCGAAGACTATGGATGAGATGAGTGTTATTTTATTTCAATCTCTTTAGTTGGCTGATGTTATTCCTGTGTATGAATCACATTTACAAAGGTTCTGTTTGGAAATTTTAAATGCGGTTTGGGATTCCCACCCACCACCAATGAAAGGTTCACATTTTCTCGTGCTTTGCTTGTTGTTGACAACTGTTCAGCCCTATATGTCAGCTGGTTACTTTGAAAGTCAATCAGAGTAGGTCGCATGTTTTTTTTTTTTTTTTTTTTTTTAATCATAAGACGGTACAGACCTATTTTTCAGGTGAGCCCCGCAAAAACATCAGGCCTCACCTGTCATATTGCCTAATGAGCCAACGCACAAGGACGGAAAAGTAAAAACCGAAAACAACCTAGGGTCCTAGAGGGTAAGATCTGAGGGACCCAAATCCGACTTTGTCAAGAAACAGCATCCGCTTCACCTCCATTGGAAGGTCTTTTACCTTATCAAAATAGGATAGCGTTCGACAATTGCTCTCCATCCGAGCCATTCTGTTAGCCGTGCCATTACCTTCTCTCATGAAAAGGTTGAAGGAGAAGGATCCCTATGCTACAACTTCAAGATCCTAAAGACCCAAAGTTTTCAGCGCCATTATGTAGAAGATTGGAGATTAATCGCCACCTTAGAGTCAGATCCCCCATTGCTCTGAGAGCACTAAAAGTGGGCTATAAGTGGCCTTCATGTGTAAACAATCTTGACCATCTATATTAAATGACATTGCTTGAATTTTTATTTTTTTATTATTTTTTTTATAAAAAAAAAAAGATTCGACCTCAACTTCTTTTAGCCCCAAATCAGAATAGGTCGCATGTAATCATGACAGACTTGCGTGATATATCTAAAGATCTTTGAAAATATACGGAGATGATTGTATAGTAATATAGTTGGAGTGCATCGAGTAACACCACATCATCCACTAAGTAGTCGAGTGAAGAATAAAAAAAAAAAAAAAAAAAAACTTAAAGCAGTTATTATGATATGTGCTAAGTTTAGAAAGAAGTCTCCAAAAAGTCATGTAGTGTTAAAATGGTTATAATAATTGTCAGAATGTGACAAACATTCAGATGATCTAATTAAAATTATAAATGGTAAAAGAATGTAATAGAAAAAGGAGTCTCATACCAACCAAATCAAACATTATCTTTCAATTATCTTTTCAGTTATTAATCATTTACATTCCTTAACGTAAACTTTTTATCTTTCGTCAATTACATTTCGTAGTGGAATCCTTTACTTTTGCCTAATGTTTACATTCCTTAGTATAAGCCATAGTGTTAACCAAGTAGCTGTTAACTTTTGCTCTAATTCGTATCTACTCTCATACACTGGATTCAGTTCGAGTACCAATTAAAGCTCTTCATTCGAAAAAGTGTTCTGCAACTACTCTCCGTGGCCGATTGTAAGAATTTACATTATGTTCTAATTTGTCTGAATTGAGAAGTCCTTTCATACAAAAGGCAAAGGTGTGACCCATTATCAGAGGACGAACATTACCATCTTACTATCACCTGATCATTTTTATCATACCAATCGTGTTTGATCTTGGTTATATACTATGCATCTGCCTATTTTGGTAGTTAGGGTCATAGTTGTTCAGTTTGAATTGAGCCGTACATTCAATTCTGACACACCCACATCTATCATGTGATCAAGATTGAAACAACAACAATAGCAACTGCTTTTTTGGCTAACAGCCAATCCAAAACAGATGGGCATTTAGCCAAGTGAGAATTATTTAAATGGATTCTATCATTTTCTGTCACCTATTCATCTCCACATGGTCACTTATGTGGTGATCCAGACCATCTACAGAGTAGATCTTACTATAGGTGGGCCATGATTTAAGAATAACATCAAACATGTGTTTCTATTGTAATTGTTAGAACATGTTTACCTGCATGTATATCTTAATACAATGATGCACGTAATTCTCCATGGTATAATTCCTAAAGTTATCATAGGATCAAAGCCCTACGATCAAAGCACGTAATTCTCCACATCTTACCCGCATGTATAGTTCCTTATAGGGCCAATTTTGAAATTTTTTGGACAATTGTTCACTAACTCCTTTGTCTTTCCAAGAAAAATCCTTTTTGTGTCCTCATGTTTCTAGTGACTTCTGTCTTTTCCTGATTGAACTTGTCCTTTGAAGTTATATCATCATCTTCTTCTTTTTCTTCTTTTTTTTACTCAGCTTTCATTGCAGGATTGCTTCCTTCAGAGGCAGTTCATCACTGTTGACATGCCATTGTATATTTTGGGTATAGATATATGATGGCTTATAAGCTTCTCAATTCTGACTTTCTAGGCAACCTTATATATGTTCTTTTGTACAGGTTATGATGTACTAATTAATCATTACTATCTATATATTTTAGCCCAAATTCTGAATGTTTGGAGATCATCTAGGCTGTTGTTCATATCTTATCTCATTTTTAAAAGATTTTTGATTCTCTCAATGGCCATCTAAAGAGTTGGTTCTTTTATTTTGATTTCTAGAGAGATTCTATTGTCACTGTACGATATCTGCACACCGGCTAACAACATAATCTCAGCTTCCAATAATGAAACTGCCCCACCAGCTTCTCCCCTCAAGCTCCAAAAAACAGAACAAACAAAGAAGAGCAAACCAGGGCAGCAGGCTTAAACAAATCTCAACTGCAGGAAAACCAAAACACAGAATGTAACGCCCATGCCTCACAGCATCCAACTACTCTTCTGGCCTCCAATCACTTCCAAAACAAACCTTGCATCCCTAAACCCTGACACCCTCCCCATCTTGCTGATGCTCCTGTTTATCAGGTAACCTACAGAGAACACGTTGCTTGAATAACGGTGGAATTGGTTTTGATGCAGCTCCTATTCCAGCACGATGCCACCTATGCTCACGTTAGCTTCATGGAAGCCATGGAAGATGAATTAGTATTTTTATTCAGCCCATGCGATGGCTGGAAGCTTCAGCATCATTATCCCTGTGGTTTGTCCTTGTTGCAAGGGTGGCATTGGGCTAGCTTGGTCCGTGGGCTAGAGTCGAGCCTCTCATGCATGGCCAAATCATTTTTCAAGTTGGGATTGGGCTCAAGTGATTTTTGACAGAGGCATCCGGCCTGGCCCATTCGACCATATATTATATGTATTATATCCTACAACTATTCGATTCCAATCCTCGTTTAGGCAACCCCTCCATCTTGAATACAGACCGTTGGTATCATTGCTCTTAACGTCTATCTCTTTATACATAAGTGGTCCCCGTGATCAACGGATGTATTAGGAACATTCATGTAGAAAATAGGGACTTTATCAATTTTTGCACAGGTCAGGTTAGGCCCAACCCAACCAAACTTTTGAGCTTGGCTTGGGCTTGGGCTTGGATCGGCTGTGGTAGGGCCATTTTGTGCTTGAGCTGGACTTGGGCCTTGGTCTAAAGTGTCCTGATGGTCCAGGCCAATGCTCATACCCAGCATTGCTACCCCTGCCTGGCTGCAATATTTACTAGATCCAGCACCTAAAAATCACTTGGATGTGACTGTCGTAGTCGTTAATCATCAGATAAGAAAGAGAATTACAGGGAATGATCACATACGTCATTCCTTCAAACGGT
This sequence comes from Magnolia officinalis, assembly GCA_021015155.1. Taxonomy (NCBI): domain Eukaryota; kingdom Viridiplantae; phylum Streptophyta; class Magnoliopsida; order Magnoliales; family Magnoliaceae; genus Magnolia; species Magnolia officinalis. The sequence continues at coordinate 90,672,985 of JAJHSJ010000006.1, read as the reverse complement.
AATTTATCATACGTTAGAGCTGTGTGGGCCCGCCTGTGATGTTAATGTGCAATCCAAAGGATGCATATATTGCGCCTTCTCATTTCGCTGAACATCTCAAGAATCATCCCAATCAAAGATCAGGTGGGACACTCCACAGTCAGAAATGTACAATCACGACTAAAACCCATGTATTCACTTGTTATGGCCCACCTAAGGTTTGGAAGACTGATTTTCGGTTTGTCCCTTCTCCTTTCATTCTGGTGATCAGGCTTACCTGATGAATGGGTTGGATGACATACACACAACATAGTGAATACGAAGTTTCATCTAGTAGTTTATATGGTGAGCGTTAGTTCCCAGCGTCCCCATTATTTCTTTTTGTGTGGCATACATAAGTTGCAAATCAGCCTGGATTTGAGTACTGATGCATAGAAGGGAATGGCGTGTGGTTTCAACAAAGATGATAAATAAACAACCTCACCCCTTTGAAGTTTTTAACGATGGATGTTCAATCACCGTTGTTTTCCTGTGGTGTGTTCCACGTGAGATTTGGGTCTGACTCAATTTTGGGACTGTTGATGGGTTTTTCCTCCTCAGAAAGAGGAGAGAACGCGCTCACTCGACCAATCGAGTGGTGCTCGACTCAAAGTCCAGCAGGACTCCATGGTGCTCGACCAGTCGAGGGAGGTGCTCGACCGGTCGAGTGGGCCGCTCGACCGGTTGATGACCCTACTCGACTAGTCGATGTTACGCAGATTCATGTCCGGATTTTGTGCGGACTGCGTAAATTTGAGGCGGTTTTCACAGAGGCGCGGAAAGGAGTTGCTTAAACTATAAATAGAGGTCCCTAGGGCTGTTCTAGGTAATGCAAGAAAGTTTCCTAAAACTTTACAAGGGTTTGCTAAAGGGTTTAGGGTTATCAAAGGTGTGTGAGAGAGAGAAAGATAGAGAGAAAGCTTGTAGAAGGGAGGTTCTACTCGTAGAGGTGATCTACCATGCACTCGACATCTCAGCGCTTCTACGTCCTCGTGATTGGTGAGATCTTTCCGTTTTTTTATTCTCTTATTGTTTATCTGTTTCTGCGTGAGTGAAGAAGGTTTGATCCAAGCGGTGTGTGCTTGTGATCGGTTGTAATGTTCTACTTCATAGTGGATTGTTAATTTGGACGAGGTCCCGTGGTTTTTACCTCTTTGAGGGTTTTCCACGTAAAAATCTCTTGTGTCATGTGGTTTATGTTTTGATTTATTTCATTACTTTATTATCCCATAATTCTGGTGTTTTGGGGAGGCTAGATCTTAAGGTTTTGTGCAAGACTCCCAACAAAGTGGTATCAAAGCCAGGTTGGTTGAAAGAAGTGGGATCGGTTCTGAATTATGAAAGGTGGCTTATCAAGGATGATCAGTCTCAATGGTTCTAACTAGACCATATGGAAGGCTAAGATGGAGGACTTGCTCTATTGTAAGGACTTGTATGCTCCAATCCTTGGCATATCCGCAAAGACAAAGGACATGATAGATAATGATTGGAAGAAGTTGGACCGGAAGGCGGTGGGATTTATTAGACAATGGTTGGACGATTCCGTATTCAACCATGTATCTACGGAGACCTCAGCCGCTAACATATGGCTGAAACTGTAAGGGCTGAATGAGAGGAAGATAGCTGACAATAAGATATTTCTGATAAGACGACTTGTGAATCTCAAGTTCAAAGATGGTGGTTCTATGACTCAGCACATGAACGAAGTCAGTAATATATTGAACTAGATCTCTAAATCTGCCTCTCAATGGCACATTGGTTAGGGGAAGGTAAAATTCTGGACTTGCAATTGGTCTGGCCTTGGCACCCTGGAGAATCTCGCTCACCTGGCGAACCCCCCCCCCCCCCCCCTCCCAAGGCATATCTCCAACCTTCTACCTGAGGAGACTGTTCATCACATTACTGCGGGGGGGGGGGGGGGGGGGGGGGGGGGGGGAGGGGGTCTGACGAACGCTTCTGGCCTCACGACCGTTCGGGAGCATTTACAGTTAATTCCGCCTGGAATTTCTGTAGAACCAGAAACAACATAATGGCATCGTCCAACAGAATCTGGAACCCGCTTCTTCCCCTCAAAATTTTGATGTTCATTTGGCATTTGGCCTAAGGAGCGGTCCCTACTGACGATAGAATTCAAAGAAGAGGAGTCTCTCTTGCTTCAAAGTGTCACTGCTGCAATCTCTTCTTCTCTCCTGCAGCCCCACAACCGGAAACCATCAACCACCTGTTTATCAAAGGTTTCCTTGCAGACAAAATCTGGTCATTTTTTTAATTGTACCTTCCATTTCCACCTGCCCCACCAGGAATCGGTCTGGGAGAGACTTTCCTCTTGGTGGAACATCCTGCCCTTTGGAAGGAACCCATCCCGGATCCAGTGTGTCATCCCCTGTCTCATCCTTTGGGAACTTTGGAAGGAAAGAAACGTGGCTCGTTTTGATGTCCGCCCAAACGTGCTAAACGTTCTCAACCGCATTAAACGGTGGCGTATATGGATTAGCTCTGTCTGCCCCAGTGCCAGACCTTTAAGCAGATCGGATCTCTCTTCACTCCAACTTCTTAATATTTGTCATCGCACCCCCACTCCTAGATCAGTTCAGGTTGTCAACTGGTTCAGACCACAACAAGGCTGGATAAAAGTGAATGTAGACGGGGCCGCTATGGGAAATCCTGGAAAATCAGGTGGAGGAGGAATTGGTAGGGACTCTTCTGGCGCCTTTCTTTTTGTTTTCTCCCATGGTTATATGATTGGCACTAACAATAGAGCAGAGTTATGGGCCCTCCATGACGCAATGAGTACTTGTATTAACTAGGGTTATAATTGGGTTTTTTTGGAATCTGATTCCAAATGTGTGGTTGACGCTTTCATTGCAAAATCCTCCCTGGCTTGGAAATGAAAATACTGGTGGACGTGGATCAAAAACCTTAGGACTAGGGGCACCTTTGTCATCTTTCATATCCCGAGGGAAGGTAATGGTCCTGCTGATGCATTGGCTAAAACAGCCTCATTGTCCCAACAACACATGTCGTACATTTCCTTCACCGAGCTCCCTCACAGCGTCAAAGGTCTCTATAATATGGATGCGTTGGGTCTTGGTCCTTGAGAGAGATCTAATGTTTCGTCCAGCTTACATCTTTGTTTCGGCCGCCCTTCCCCCCGTGTTGCTCCCTTTTTTTTCTGCCTTTTCATTGGGTGTATTTTGTAGGGATCTTCACCTTTTTGTTGGGTCCCACCTGAATGGGTGTACGGTCTTCAAGATCAATGATATTTATGGCATGAGCCCACTTTCTTAAAAATAAAACCAGCTCTCCGCCATGAAGATGGTCCTGGATGATGAATTACAGGTTTTGTTATTGTATAGCTCATTGCCTGATAGTTGGGAGACATTGGTGGTGTCTCTGAGTAACTCCACGCCAGACGGAAATGTGTCCATGGAACAAGTAACTAGTTGTCTCTTCAATGAGGAGACAAGGAGGAAGTCTCAGGGGTCTACTCAACAAGAGGCCCTTGCGACACAAGATCGGGAGAGAGGAAAGAACAGAAAGGACGGAAGGCCCGAGATAAATTAAGAGGCAAGTCAAATACTAGGAAGGATGTTAAATGCTTGAATTGCGGGAAGAAGGGTCACTACAAGCATGAATGTCGTAAAAAGAACGACAAGAAAGGAAAAGGAAATTAGGAGAAGGAAGATTAATCAGATTCCACTGCAGTTGACATTGTAGTTATTCTTTTAGCAGATCATGATGTATGTCTCACGGCTATGAGTCAAGGCACCGACTGGGTGATAGACTCGGGAGCTTCATTTCATGCGACTCCATGTAGGGACTTCTTCACAAGCTACAAGTCAAGTGACTTTGAGACCGTGAAGATGAGAAATTCTAGCATATCGAAGATCTTAAGGGTCGGTGATATTTGTGTGAAGACCAATGTAGGCTGCACATTGGTTCTCAGGGATGTGAGGCATATCCCAGACCTTCGCCTCAACTTGATATCGACAGGAAGGTTGGATGATGATGGCTATGAAAGCCAATTTGTTGGTGGGCACTGGAAGCTCATCAAGGGTTCGTTAATCGCAGTCAGAGGAAATAAGTGTTGCACCCTTTACAAGGCAAGTGTTAGTGTGTGCAATGGTTGATTGATGCAGCGGAAGATTCAACTATTGACATGTGGCACGGGCATTTAGGCCACATGGGTGAAAAAGGGCTTCAGCTACTAGCGAGGAAGCGGCTCCTTCCAAACATGACAGGTATACAGGTCTACTCAACAAGAGGCCCTTGCGACACAAGATCGGGAGAGAGGAAAGAACAAAAAGGGCAGGAAGGCCCGAGATAAATCAAGAGGCAAGTCGAGTACTAGGAAGGATGTTAAATGTTTGAATTGCGGGAAGAAGGGTCACTACAAGCATGAATGTCGTAAGAAGAACAACAAGAAAGGAAAAGGAAATTAGGAGAAGGAAGATTAATCAGATTCCACTGCAGTCGCTTCAGATGGCGACATTGTAGTTATTCTTTCAGCAGATCATGATGTATGTCTCACGGCTATGAGTCAAGACACCGACTGGGTGATAGACTCGAGAGCTTCGTTTCATGCGACTCCATGTAGGGACTTCTTCACAAGCTACAAGTTAGGTGACTTTGAGACCGTGAAGATGAGAAATTCTAGCATATCGAAGATCTTAGGGGTCGGTGATATTTGTGTGAAGACCGATGTGGGCTGCACATTGGTTCTCAGGGATGTGAGGCATATCTCAGACCTTCGCCTCAACTTGATGTCAACAGGAAGGTTGGATGATGATGGCTATAAAAGCCAATTTGTTGGTGGGCGCTGGAAGCTCATCAAGGGTTCGTTAATCGTAGCTAGAGGAAATAAGTGTTGCACCCTTTACAAGGCAAGTGTTAGTGTGTGCAATGGTTGATTGATGCAGCGGAAGATTCAACTATTGACATGTGGCATGAGCATTTAGGCCACATGAGTGAAAAATGGCTTCAGCTACTAGCGAGGAAGCGGCTCCTTCCAGACATGACATGTATACCTCTCAAAACCTGTATTGATTGTTTATCAGGAAAACAACATAGAGTTTCATTTGTTAAATCTGCTTCTCATGTTAATAAAGTGCATGCATTAGATTTAGTTTATTCTAATGTTCGTGGTCTTATGAGGATAGAAACCTTGGGTGGGGAATTGTATTTTATCACTTTTATAGATGATGCATCTAGGAGGGTTTGGGTTTATACTTTGAAATCCAATGACGAGGTCTTTGGTGTGTTTAAATTGTTTTATGGTATGGTCAAGAGAGAGACAGGTAAATCATTGAAGTGCATCCACACTGACAATGGTGGTGAATACATCAGTGACTTTCATGAGTATTGTAAGTCCCAAGGTATACGGCATGAACAGACGATTCCTAAGACCCCCCAGTATAATGGTGTGGCTGAGCGAATGAAGCGAACCATTGTAGAGAGAATCAGATGCATGTTATCCCATGCAAAGTTGTCCAAGATGTTCTGGGGAGAAGCAATACACACAGCAGTGAATTTGATAAATAGGTCTCCATCAGCCTCGTTGAATGAAGAAGTGCCTGAGAAGGTGTGGATTGGACAGGATCCATCGAATAGTTATCTCAAGGTGTTTAGATGCAGGGCATCTTTTCACGTACTAAAGGACGAGAAGTCCAAGCTCGATATGAAGATCAGGTAGTGTGTGTTCTTGGGGTACGGTGATGAAAAGTTCGGTTACAGGTTGTGGGATCCGACCGAGAAGAAGCTCGTTAGGAGCAGAGATGTGGTATTCTTTGAAGATCAATGTATAAAAGACATTTGTAAGCTAGAGAAGAACCAGCCTAGTTCAGGAGAGCTAGAGGACGTGGATCCGGTTATTCCTTCCGTGGTGCCTGATGACAGGGGAGTACAGCAAGGTGCAGAGGATGAAGAAGTTTTTACAGAAAATGGACTGGGGGAGCAGCCCCCACTTAATCCACCTGTTGTGCCACAGGTGAGGAGGTCATATAGGGACAGACAGTCGTCCAAGAGGTACTCGCCGCATGAGTACATTATGCTGACTGATAGGGGAGAGCCAGAAGATTATTCTGAGGCCTTAGCCGACGAGCATAAGGGGGAGTGGTTGAAAGCTATGCAAGAGGAGATGGAATCCCTGCATAAGAACTACACCTATGATATGGTGAAATTACCTAAGGGCAAGAAAGCTCTGAGTAATAAGTAGGTGTTCAAAAAGAAGATTAAGCAGAAGAATTCACAAACAAGGTTCAAAGCCAGACTTGTGGTGAAAGGGTTTAGTTAGAGGAAAGGTATAGGCTTCGAGGAGATATTCTCACCAGTGGTGAAGATGACATCCATACGGGTGTTGCTTGGGTTGGCGGCTAGCATGGATCTGGAGATAGAGCAGTTAGATGTTAAAACTGTCTTTCTCCATGGTGACCTGGAAAAAGAGATTTACATGCACCAACCAGATGGGTTCGAAGTCAAGGGCAAAGAGCATATGGTGTGTAGGCTGAGGAATAGCTTTTATGGGCTGAAACAAGCTCCATGGCAATGGTATAAGAAGTTCGAGTTGTTCGTGTTAAAGCATGGATGTCATGCCCCAAACTCGAAAACCGGGCTCACAAAATTCCCGATCGATGAATCCGGCGCCGACAGCCTCCGTAGAACCCCATTCTCGGTTCCCAGCGCCCATACGCCAAGTTCCGATCCTGTGATGCTACAAGGAGGATTTTCAACATCAGTTTAATTCGTCATAAGCATAACCAAAGGCATAACCCACAAACAACAACCAAAAACTCCATCATATTTTCACTATGATCAAAAACTTTTCAAGTACAATGAGTATAAAGGGAAATACAATGAGAATGGACAAAAGCTCCAAAAAGATCTGCTCTGCCCTCCAGCCTCAGCGCTGCTGCGATCCAACGTCACCTGCACGCAACGGTCGTGCATAAGCTTATAGAAAGCTTATAGGGTGGTGAAAGTGTATGCATAAGGTAGTAATGCAATATGCAGTATCAGAGTAATGCGGAACAAGCTGATGAACCCATGAATACCACTAACCGTACCAAGGCTATGCGATGCAAGGTATGAATTATGTCGGCCATACCAAGGTCATGTGATGCGAGATGCAACTCAAGCATACAAATCCTCATCTACATCCACATATCAATACAACTCAAATCTGGAATATTACCAGGGTCTAGTACACTCTAAACCAGATTACCTCCCCATCGCGCGCAATAAGGTAAGTGGAAGAGACCTCACTACCCGCCTGCCAATATCGGGCTCGACTCGTCGATAGCGGACCCATTCCTCGAGCTGGTCAGACTCAGCTTAGCATTGCCCCCTCCTCTCGGACGAGTAAGACCGTACCCCTTCCAACCGACCACGACACAGTGGAAAGCGCGGCCTTCTGGTAATCGGCCCTCGGCGCTCATGCACCCACTCGGTCTAGACGTTGGAGCAACCTCTTGGTACCATAAGGGTTTAGGGACTTTCACTCAGGGATATCTATAGCACCCCATATAGAATAAAAATTTTGGTATCCGATCCTGCCAACCATGATATGCCTGTGGCTGCTACGGTCCTGATGTCACTAGGGCTCATAGTAACCATATCACACGATGCGAATGCATGAATCACACTATCCAGTCATGCAGCAATCCTGCGCATCTCGTGCGCTCATGTGGGGTAACACTGCCTAACTGGGAGCCCCTAAACAATCTGCTCGAAGGCATATGCTATGATCAGTCACTTCTCATATCAAGCATACATATGATGCGTATGATCATGAATCATGGGACTATACTTAAACATGTTATATGGGATAGATGTTGTTCATAAGGAGATGGGCCTAGACGGCCTACAAGTATGGGCCTAACAATGGGCCCTAGGGAGAATCATAATGTGAACATTTAACCAACATTATTCTACAATGTGGACTTCAAACCAACATTGCTCCCAAGGCATTGCCCGCCGTAAACATCATTACATAAACCATGTTGGGATCACACATTGCAATGGACCTTAGGTACATACCATTGGGCCTTAAATACATCAAATGGGCCGTATCACATGGGCCTTACATTCATCAAATGGGCCACATTAATGGGCCTCACCAACGGGCCTTATGTACATTGCAATGGGCCTTAGAATGCATCAAAATGGGCCTCGTAACATGGGCCTTATATATATATCAAAGTGGGCCTCAACCACGACCACAAATACATCGAATGGGCCTTTCATTCACATCAAAGCGGGCCTCAACAACGGGCCATAATTATGGCAAGGTAGGCCTAATCACTTGGGCCTTATGCATATCAAGGTGGGCCCACTTGAACCATAGATCTGACTTATTCTTTGTCTCACGCCATGAAATGAGCTGGCAAAATAGATGGACAGCTTGCATGCAACACATGCATCATGGTGGGTCCCATGAAGGCCCAACATCAAGTATATGTATATTACATAATATATATATATATATATATATATATATATATATCTATATATATATATCTATATATATATATACATATATATATATATATATATATATATACACACACACACACACACGGGCACACATGCACACACCACACGTACATACACCGTGCACACACCACATGCACACGCACGCACCCACATACACCCACCGTCCCCTGGACGGTGGGGATATAACAAATACATAACTGTGGGACGGTGGAATTTAAAACACATAAATCATGTGGGCTCCACGTGGGGCCCACCGTAATGTTTACCTCCCATCCAACCCGTTCATAAGGTCACGCAGACCTAGATGAAGGGTAAAAACAAATTTCAGCTTGATCCGAAACTTCTGTGGGCCCAAAAGTGTTTCAACGACAGACAGTTCAATTCACACTGTTTCCTTTGGTGTGGGCCATCGGAGACTCAGATCAGCCTGATCTTTGGAGGGGGCCCACCTCAGGAGGTGGCCCACCAAATAAACGGTTTGGATGACAAATAAGCGTCATGGTGGGGCCCATGACAAGAGCCGTGGGTGGCTGCGTCCGTCCGTCCGCCGGCTGGCGCAGGCAGCACCTGCTGCCGTCTGACACAGCAGCATCGCTGCAGCGGCTGCTGCATCATTTTTTTAAAATTGTTTTTGAAATATTATTTCCTGTGGTTTTTCATAGGTAGGGCCCACATCAAGTAAATCCAACCCGTCCATTGCACTCTGTGGCTCAAGGCCATCCAAACGAGTCCAATATCCGATGTTTTTCGGCACATAAAACTGTCAGGGTGACTTTCAACGGTAGAAACTACTATTTAACAAGCTATGGCCCGCCTGAAGATCGGATGGACCCCATTTTTCGGCTCAACGCCTAAAATAATCTAGAGAATGGAATGAACAGCTTAGATTAGAACTATACATCAAGGTGGGGCCTACATAGGCAGCCCTCCCAAAAGCTTTGAAAACAAAGCTTAAATTTGTGTTTTCACTCACGTCCAGCGTCCCTGGACGCTGGACGGTCTGACCTTGCATAAGGTGGGCCCTGCTGAGGTGGGCCACCAAATGGAGGATGGTGTGGACACAACATGTATAAAGTGGGTCCCACCAATAGGTGGCTTGGACAAAAAAAAAAACATGCCTTATGGTGGGGTCCATCCGGGTGGGCCACACCATTTCGGGATGGGTGGACAGGGTGGATGATCTCATGCTTCAAGGTGGGCCACAAACCATCATACATAGGAGAGAGAGAGAGAGAGCGGGGGGGGGGGGGGGGGGGGGGGGGGGGTTCGGTGAGAATGGAGGGACCCCACCACTATGGGCCCCTCATACAAATATACATCAAGGTGGGTCCCACATATATGGGCCCTTAATCAAACAAAATGAATGAAAATTGACTATCTAAGATCACCCACCACTTTCTTCTTGCACCAAAGGCTTCCTTAGCTCCTGAGCTTAGATTCCAATGGAAGAGATGGGGTTTGGATGGTGGAGATGGGTGATGAAAGGTAGGAAAGGTGGGCCACACTTGTAGCTCTCTTAGAGTGGGAGAGCTTGGACGTATGGGAATTTCTTTTGCTTGGGATTGTTCTTTGAAAATGAAGGAGAGAGAGTGTTTTAAAGGGAGAGAGAGATGGGTGATGTTTGATGTGGTGGTGATGGGTGTAAGAGCCACTTTTTTTACTTTTGTGGCAAATGTTGTAAGAGGGGTATGGGTGGTGTAAGAACTTTTTGACTTTGAGTTGCTTGGGGAAGGGTGAGAAGTGATGGATTGATGGGTGATTGATGTGATATCTCGTTGAGATTCTCTCGGGATTCGTACGCGCGGCGTTTTTCTCGCACCGAACGCTAACCCACATCTCCTGGCCAGAGTATCGCCTCGGCGCGCGAGTCGCGGCATCGGAACCGCGAAGACGGTGCGGTCGCAAGGGTACAAGTCTCGGGTTGAGTCGACTCGGTTTGACAGCGTGTGAATTAGGGTCGCGCGCAACGCCGGTTAAGGGTCGAAGGTTGCCAAAATTTGACCGGAAAGACCGTGGAAGTCTATGGAACGGTACGGTCTAGGATACGGGTCTTACAATGGATATGATAGAATGGAGTCGGACCACTGTGTGTTCACGTGCAAGTTCTCAGATGGTGATTTCTTAGTTTTGTTGTTATACGTTGATGACATGCTCATTATGGGAAAAGACATCAAGAAGATTGATAGGCTGAAACAGGAGTTGGGCAAGTCGTTCGCGATGAAAGACTTGAGCCCAGCTAAACAGATCCTAGGAATGGAGATAATTTGTGACAGAAGAGCGGTATATTGAAAAAGTCCTATAACGATATATTAAAAAAGTCTTAGAGCGGTTCAATATGAATACACCCAAGCCGCTCAGTACTCCATTAGATAGTCACTTCAGATTGAGCGACAGGTAGTGTTCAAAGACGAAAGCAAATGTGGATGAGATGTAAAAGATATCTTACGCATCAACGGTAGGAAGTTTGATATATGTTATGGTGTGTACACGCCCAGATATAGCATATGCGGTTCATGTTGTTAGTTGGCATCTTGCTAATCCTGGTAAAAAACATTGGGCAGCGGTGAAGTGGATATTGAGGTATCTAAGAGGCTCATCCAAGTTGAGCCTATTGTGTGGTGACGGAAAATCTGTGTTAAAGAGCTACATAGATGTAGATATGGCAGGTGACATAGACTCCAGGAAGTCTACATCAGGGTTCATGTTCACGTTTGTAGGGGGTGCGGTCTATTGGCAGAGCAAGCTACAAAAGGTCGTAGTATTGTCGACGACATAGTCCGAGTACATTACAGTCACATAGGCATGTAAAGAGATGCTTTAGATAAAGACGTTCCTACAGGAACTTAGCTTGAAGCAGGAGCAGCACGTGGCCTATTGCGATAGTCAAAGTGTTATACACTTGAGCAAGAATCCAAGTCAGCACTCCAAGTCGAAGCACATATAGATTCGGTATCACTGGATCAAGGATACTTTGGAACAGAAAGTGTTACATCTTGAGAAGGTCCACACGGACAATAATGGGTCAGACATGATGACCAAGGCTTTTCTCAATGGTAAGTTTGAGGTTTGTAGAAATCGGGCTGGCTTGAAGAAGGTGAATTCCTCCTGAGTCAGAAAGGGAGAGATTTGATGGGTTTTTCCTCCTCAGAAAGAGGAGAGAATACGCTCACTCGACCGATCGAGTGGTGCTCGACCCAAAATCCAGCGAGCAAATTGGTTTGGACTCCGTGGTGATCGACCAGTCGAGGGAGGTGCTGGACCGGTCAAGTGGGCCGCTCGACGGGTCGAGGACCCTGCTCGACCAGTCGAGGTTACACAGATTCATGTCTAGATTTTGTGCAAATTGCATAAATTTGAGGCGATTTTCACAGAGGTGTGGAAAGGAGTTGCCTAAACTATAAATAGGGGTCCCTAGGGCTGTTCTAAGTAATACAAGAGAGTTTTCTAAAGCTTTACAAGGGTTTGCTAAAGGGTTTAGGGCTATCAAAGGTGTGTGTGTATGTGTGTGTGTGTGTGTGTGTGTGTGTGTGTGTGTGAGAGAGAGAGAGAGAGGAAGCTTGTGAAAGGGAGATTCTGCTCGTACAAGTGATCTACTATGCACTCGACATCTCAGCGCTTCTACGTCCTCGTAATCGGTGAGATTTATCTATTTTTCTTTACTCTCTTATTGTTTATCCGCTCCTACGTTAATGAAGAAGGTTTGATCCAAGCAGTGTGTGTTTCCGATCGGTTGTAACGTTCAACTTCATAGTAGATTGTTGATCTGGACGAGGTCCCGTGGTTTTTACCTCTTTGAGAGTTTTTCACATAAAAATCTCTCGTGTCGTGTGGTTTATGCTTTGATTTATTTCATTGATTTATTATCCCTCTTTTAGGCTATATCTTAAGATTTTGTGCAAGGCTCCCAACAACTGCATCCTAAATTAAATATTGAAGTAACTAATAGACGGCGTGGATATATACAACATATACATCCCAAGTGGGTCCAACGTTAGGGCCTTACCCACTAAACTGTTACCCTTGTCTCACCTGTTCTGCAAGCGACGAACACTGGGATTCAGTAGTAAACTGCTCTGATGCCGACATCCATACCAGCCGTCGGTGCTGGAAAAGCATTTTGAGCCCATCATGATGTATGTGTTTTATGCACCGTAAATTTATTTTTCTAACTACTTTTAATGGTAGCAATCACGACTATTTCATATATTTTGGTCCACCTGAGATTGGAATCGCCCTATTTTAGGATCATGTCTTCGAAAATGGATCTACCGAGTGGATAAAACAAATACGTAATGGTGGAGAACACAGTACCAACCAGCACCTGCGTCGGTACTGGAGGTTATCCACGTGCGCCCAACTAAAATTTGAGGAAGGCATTACTTCATTTCTGTGAAAGGGGACTGGAATTCTCTGCGATACCTCTTTTGGGAAGGTCCAGGTAGGTCTCTGTCAGGCCCATTGTGATGTACGGGCTTGCTTTTACTCACGCCGTCTTTTAATATATATATATATAAAATTTTAGATATAAACTCAAAAATGAGGCAATCCAAAGCTCAAAGTGAACCTCGAAGCAAGGATTAAACGGGCACCTCTCAAAATTCTTAAGGCCACAAGTTTTGGATCAATTTGGAAAAAAAAAAAAAAAAATTCTTTATTCAGGTTTGTATAATTTTATTAACGGGTTGGATGGAAAATAGATATCACGATGGCCCTTAGGAAGGTTTCAATGGTAGTTAGTTAATATCACCATTACCTCTTATATTATGGCCCACTTGAGCATTGGATCTGCTTCATTTTTTTGCTCATACTTTAAAATGATATGGAAACATGGATAAACAGCATGGATAAAACCCATTCATCATGGTCCACCCCACAGAGCCTCAGCCTAGACCCATTTGGGTCCAGACAAGGTTGGACGCAATCTGCTTTCCCATAAAACACTATTTTGTGTGGCTCCACCATGCTGTATCAATCATATCCACTTGATGAATGAGATTCGTTCACGGATGTTAGGCCCTAAGGACAAAAATAAAATATATACATAGCTGTATAAATCATGTCGAGGAAGCTGATTGCCTATTGAATAAAATTGTTTGTGGGCCTACCGTGGTTAATGTTTCTTATCCATGTCATCCATCCATTTATCTATCTCATTTTAAGTTATGAGCCCAGAATTGAACCATATCCAAAGCTCAAGTGAATAACACCACAGAAAACACAAGGAATTAAAGGCTTACCCTTGAAAACTTTTTAGGAGCCACAGAAGTCTTACATCCAGCTGATATTTGTGTTTTCCATTCATGAATAGGATGGATGACAAACAAATATCACTGTAGGCCCTAAGAAAGTTTGAAGAGTGGAATTCGTTATCCCACTGTTAAAATGGATGGACGGCTTGGATAAGACACGTCACAGTAGGCCAACAGAGTTGCAATCCGCATCCTACCCACTCGGTCTATCAGTTTCCTTGCTGGGAAGCCGATTGCGTACTGAGTAAACTCTGTGGGATCCATCGTGAGTTACATATTTTATCCACTCCGTCCATTTACTAGATAATTTTAGGACTTGAGCCTAAAAAGAAAGTATAACCAAACCTCAAGTGGACCACACCATAGGAAACAGTGTGAATTGAACATCTACCATTGAAAATTTTTTGGGAGCCACAGAAGTTTTGGATCAAGCTTGAATTTGTGTTTTCCCTTCATCCATGTCTGTGTGATCTTACAAACACGTTGGATGAGAAATAAACATCACTGTGTTCCGTGGAAACATTTCAAACGGTGGAAATCATTATTCCAACTGTTTCCTACGGTATGGTCCACCTGATCTTTGGGTATGCTTAAATTTTGGTCTCGAACCCTAAAATAAGATGGCTTGGATAAACCAGATACATTCACGGTGGGCCGAGTTTACTCAGTACGATAGGAGCCGACTGAGTTACTCAGTACGCAATCCGATTTCTCCTTTGCTGGACGCTAGGCAAAAGAACAAAAACCAGCTATACTTCTCGCGCGTGATGAACGGAGTGGATCTCACACGTATACATCGCATAGAGGATGGCGGCTATTTTATGCGCTGCGTAATTACGGTACAACAAAAGTCTTCCCACTACTATTTTTCGTCAACTTAACAATCTCACCCGTCGGCGAAATTGTGTGGCAGGTACGACTCTACTTAATTAAGTATGAAATGATTGGGAGCAGATTAGGTGTTACCTGGGTAATACCGTAGTGGGTGTGACCCTTACCAAGGGGCCCACCTTGATGATGTGTTGTTTATCTACACTGTCCATCCGATTTCTCTATGCCATTTTAGTACATAGTCCCAAAAATTAAGCAGATTCAAATCTCAGGTGGACCACGCAACATGAAACAGTGGTGTTTGAGTGCTTCACCATTAAAAATTCCAAAGGGCCCACGGTAAGGTTTTCGTAATGTTTATCTTCCAACCAACCTGTTGATAATGTTAAGAATACCTGGATGAATAAGAAAATATAAATATCAATTAATCCAAAAGTTTTGCAGCCCACGAAAAGTTTTTAATGATCATTTGTCACTGTTTCTATTAGTATGGTCCACATGAGAGATGAATATTCTTAAGGTTTCGGATCTCATCCTAAAATTAGATGCAAAGGCAGATGAATGGTGTGGATATACTAATAAAAAAAAAAAAAAAAAAAATCAAGGTGGACCTCACACGATTAGGGTAACACCCTGTGGTGTTACTCGGGTAACAGCTAATGGTACCCTAAATAATTGGAAGTGGATTGCGGGCTCGTACACCTGTTCATCTATTTTATTGGAGGGAATGAGGTAGAGCCAAAACTTAAATATCATGTACAGGGAAAAGGTACTATGCGCTCGACCTCAGGAGTCCGTCCCATGAGGTCGAGCTGTGTGGGGCCCACCGTGATGTATTTTGAACATCTACCCCATCAGTCAGATGCACCATTCCATCGTGGGCCTAGGTCTCAAAAATCAAGTCAATCCGTGACTTGTGTGGGCCACACCACATACATAAGTGGAGAGGGGCCATGCACCATTAAAACATTCATAATCATTTTTGAGGACCCAACAAGATGTGGTTTGCAAATCTAACCCATCCATTATGTGTGTCCCACTTGAATGAGGGTTCAGACCAAGTTTCAGGCGCATGTAAAACTCAGGTGGGCCCCACCAAGTGCTTTTATATGTTTTAACGGTGTCTTCACATAATTTTAGATGGTATGGCCCACCTGAGTTCCGTATACGGCTGATTTTTAGGATATCTCATAATTTAAAGGGGAACCATCAAATGCACGGTGTTGATGGTCAACACGCATCACGGTGGGGCCCACATAGCTCGACCTCACGGGAGCTTATCGTAAGCTCGAGCGCATTGTACCTTTTTCGAGATATATATATATATATATATATATATATATATATATATATATATGAGAAAAGTTGGGTTGACCTTGGAAGAGACGGACTCGGCTCGACCGACTAAGTGAACTCGCCATAACAGGTCGGCTAATCGAGGCCGACAAGTGGAGCCTTGGCTCATCGGTAATGGCTCATCTAGTCCTGGCTCGGTGGTAATCAGGGCTCGGCTTCCAAGTTCTTTTATAGGGCTTTCACATTAGCCTGGAACCTGGAAGAAGCCATTACACAATCGGCCTGACCGCCTCTGACCAAACCCTTCTCGGGGATCAGCTCACTCATGGGCTCAGATTGTCGGGTGAGACCTAGACTTCAAGGTCAGCTCAGATGAGAATGTGGTCAGCAGTCACGTTGAAAGGTCAACTCCAGTAACGCACGACAGGAGTAACGCCCAACGCACGATCTTAAGGTAACCGACTACATCACCGGTTGCGCACATCTGGCTTAATGGTTGGGATCATGCCGAGAATGACAGGCACGATTAGTCCCATCAAAAGGTATAAATAGGAGACATCCATTGAAACAAGTACGCAACATCTTACACCCTAAGCCTTAACTATACAACTTAGACCCAGGTTCCTAACCTGACTTTGGCATCGGAGGGTCCCCTGTTCTAGCCAGGGTCTCCTTTGTCCTTCTCTTGTACAGGCTAATAGATCTCATTGCGAGCATTCGGAGCTCGACTAGGGTGAACCAGATTCTTGCATCAACATTTTGGCACCGTCTGAGGGAAATCGTAACAAAAAGTCTTGGTAGCTTTACCAAAGATGATTAGAGGAAAGGAGAAATCATTCCCAGTAGCAGCCACGACACCTAAGCCTACTAGACAACGACACTTATCCTCAATACTTCATGTTGAATCGGCTCCAACAGAGCCGTCTCAACAGACTTGGAGCCGAGGAGGCAAGTATCGGGTGTTGCAGAATCAAGTGCAGGCGTTGGTTGATGAGATAAAGCAAATGAAGCAACAGCAGAGGATGGGACAGCAGCCACCCCTTGATCAGGGAGAGGTTGCCCCAGTGGCAGCGGAAGAGCCTGCTCTCGTAAGCTCGCGAGAAGGAGCGTCCCAGAGTATGTCAACTTGAACTCCGAACCCTGTGCAAAATACAACAGCTCGAGCGTCAACCTACATGTCTAAGACCTCGGCGTTAGCCCCGACCGACCTCCGCCATGAACTGGAAAGGAGGAAAAGGGGCAAAACACACGAGGTCGAAGTTCCTCATGAAACAGTTACTGAGAACAAGGATCCATGGGAAGCCCAGCTTGATGAACTTCGAAACTAAATCAAGACCCTGCAACGGAACCACCAGGCACCTACTCTAACTGTGATGGAAGCAATGATGGAGGAAACTGAGCCTCCATTTACCAACGACATTATGGATGCAGCAATGCCTCCGAGGTTCAGAATGCCCCCCGTTATTCAATACTCGGGGTCCGGGGATCCAACGGAGCACATGGAGTCTTATCGCTCGTGGATGCAAATCCAGTCGGCCTCAGAAAAAATGATGTGCAGAGTGTTCTCTATAACCCTCACGGGGGCTGCGAGAAGTTGGTACCGACAACTTAAGTCGAGGTCGTTCAGCACGTTCGCTGAACTCAGCAGATCATTCCTGACGCAGTTCATTGTCGGAAAGAAGAGCCGAAAACCGTCGACTCACTTACTCACCCTCATGCAAAAGAATGGAGAGTCGCTGAAAGATTACATCTCTCGCTTCAACTAGGAAGCTCTACAGGTCGACGATTACTCTGACAAAATGGCTATGTCTCCAATGATCAGCGGGCTTAAAGAGGGGAAGTTCCTCTTCTCGACAAGGAAAAACCCGCCAACTACACTTGGGGAGCTCATAAATCGCGCGTAAAAGTACGTGAACACTGAAGAGTTCTTCAACTCGCTAAAGAGTAACCAATGCTCACAACATTCGTCCAAAGAGAAGAGGCGGAAGGATGAAACGCTACCACAGGAAAATAAGAGGAGGTCAGACGACAGTGCCTCCCTTGATCGAAGGCCAAGCAGGAGGCCCGAGAGCAAATTCAGCTCGTATACTCCCCTCAACATGTCTCCGGAGCTGATCTTACTAGATATCCGGAACAAGAGACTGTTGCATTGGTCGAGCTGTATGAAGATGGAGGCAGACCAGCAGGATAAACGCAAATATTGCTGCTTTCATAGCGAGCACGGGCACAACACCAGCGATTGTATCGACATGAAAGAGGAAATTCAAACTCTCATTCGCAGGGGACATCTGCGGTAGTATGTGAAGGAAGAGAAACAACCTCAAAAGCACGAGTCGTTGAGCCGAGCCACGGACGACACTGTCGAAATCTGGACAATATATTGGGGACTATCAGGAGGAGGGGACTCAAACCAGGCTCGTAGTACCAACCCAAAGCATTATGTCTATCTAGCCGACAAGCCGAGCAAGGAGCCTCGGATGAGCCCATGCAGCCTGACGTTCGTAGAGGACGACGCACGTAGGATTCAACACCCACATGACGATGTGCTAGTGGTCACAATGACCATAGCCAATCGAAAAGTGTATCGAATCCTAGTCGACACTGGAAGCTCGGCCGACATTTTGTACTCTGAGGCATTCGGCGAGATGGGGATCGACAGATCATGCCTCCCCCATCTAAACCCCGCTACACGGCTTCGCTGGCGATAAAGTAATCTCAAAGGGTGTGATCTCCCTCCAAGTCACCATCGAAGAGGGTCAAAATTAGGTCACCTTGTTGGTCAACTTCTTGGTTCTGCATACAACATCATCCTTAGCCGACCTTCCCTCAACTCCATGAGGGCGGCAACCTCGACGACATACCACTTAATGATGAAATTCCCTGCACTAGGGAGGATCGAGTATCTCCAAGGAGATCAGTGGGAAGCATGACGATGCTACACTGTGGTGGTTAGGAAGGGCGCGACGAAACAAGCTTTTACAATCAATACCCTTGACCCCAGAGAAGTCACCTCTGAGAGCTCTTCCATGGAAGACCTTGTGGTCCTCCCTCTCGATGACATGGATCCGACTAAGACCGTTCAGCTTGGATTATCATTGTCCGAACATCAGCGGACACAGATGCTTGACTTCCTGAAGCAGTACAGAGATGTCTTTGCCTGGTCTTATCATGATATGCCAGGTATCGCCCCCAAGGTGATGGTTCACAAGCTTAACATGGATCTAGAGTACAAACCAATTAAGCAGAAGAGGAGAGCCTTCAAACCCAAGAGATATGCTGTCATTGCCAATGAAGTTACCAAACTCTTCAACGTTGGTTTCATAGAAGAAGTTCATTACCCAGAGTGGATCGCCAACGTGGTACTCATAAAAAAGGCTAACAGAAAATGGCGGGTTCGTGTAGATTACTATAAACAGAACAAAACTTGTCCCAAGGATAGTTTCTCTCTTCCTAGGATCCACCAATTGGTCGACAGCACGGCTGGACATGAGCTTCTCACATTCATGGATGTGTACTCTGGTTACAATCAGATAATGATGCATCCTCCGAACAGACAGAAGACGACCTTCGTTACTGACAAAGGGTTGTACTATTACCGGGTCATGCTTTTCTGCCTCAAGAATGAGGGCGTGACATATCAGGGGTTGGTCAACTAGATGTTTGTTCGGCAGATCGGCTGAACTATGGAAGCTTATGTCAACGACATGCTGTGAAGAATATCAAAGCATCAAATCCTAGTTCTTGCCAAAAAATAATACCAGCACGGATTGAGCGAGTCATGCTTAGCTTAGTACATAGATAGAAATTCGTCCGGCGTCAAATCCTAGTTCTTGAGCTGTCTTCAAAGGATGTACGAGGAGGTCAAAATTTGCCAAGCATTTGGAACGAGCTGGCCCGGCGCAAGGTTTAGACGTGCGGTCGTCGCACGCATGAAAGGATGGATCGAAAACTTAAGCCCGCACTGGAGGGCACATATAAAGATAACAACATCTCCATCGGCCGGATCTCCCGAAGTGTTAAGGGGGTAAAGAGCTCGGATGTGCACTAAATCGGGGATCTGGTAGTCGGTGCGAGGTCGAGCCATCTGGGACTCGACCAAGACCAAGCCCCCGAGAACGACCACCTCGGACCAGCCTCCAGAAGGCCCGGCCTTGGCCCTTCCAACTGGATCCTGAGGTATCTTCTTCAATCCTCGCCCACGACCCTTCTCTTTTAAGTCCGCAGTCTTCTTTGCTAGAGGTCGAAGGGGTATCGCCTCAAAGGGACCTTCAGAGTCCCTGCGCTCGGAGTCCGTATTCTCCGGCTCGGATTCTTCACCCACTGCTTAGATTATTTGGACTTCGTCCGAACCGTTTGACATAATGCGTTTAAAGGAAAGTGAAGGAAGGCTTGGGAAGGAGAGAACTCATAGGAAATCGCCCTCCAGAAGATGACTTGCAGCGCAAACTCTCCAAGAAAATGAAATGCAGGAGAATCAAAATAAGAGTGGAAGGCAACTTTTATAGCCTTAATCAGTCAGGAGTAATCATGACGGACAACTATCTCTGAAGCTGAAACAACGTGGCGATGAGGCCTACTGAATACGTGGCAATGAGTTATTCATCTGAGCTGACACCCTCCAAACCGTCCACTGCCGATGCTGAAGGGCATTCAATGCGCCGATGATGCTCCACATCTCAAGGACCACGCGGCAGCACCCCACTCACCCAAACGATTCAAATCCCTAGCTGTCGCCACTTGTTCGTCCACCGCAGGCTCGTACCCGAAGGGCCGCCGTCGAAGTACTGCACATCGATCACGAGAAGCAATGATCACGACTGTTCGTTTCGGTATTATCGACTCATCATTAAGGAAGGAATGGCAGTTCACTTCCCTGGCCATTTACTCCTTGAGTCCGAGCTCGAAGTCAATGAGTAGGGGATTCTGTTATGAAAAAGTTGGGTTGACCTGGGAAGAGACGGACTCAGCTTGGTCGACTAAGTGAACTCGCCATAACAGGTCGGCCAATCGAGGCCGACGAGCGGAGCCTTGGCTCATCGGTAATGGCTCATCTAGTCCTGGCTCGGTGGTAATCAGGGCTCGGCTTCCAAGTTCTTTTGTAAGGCTTTCACGTTAGCCTAGAACCCAGAAGAAGCCATTACACAATCGACCTGACCACCTCCGACCAAACCCTTCTCGGGGATCAGTTCACTCATGGGCTCAGATTGTCGGGTGAGACCTAGACTTCAAGGTCAGCTCGGATGAGAATGTGGTCAGCGGTCACGTTGAAGGGTCAACTCCAGTAACGCACGACAGGAGTAATGCCCAACGCACGATCTTAAGGTAACCGACTACATCACCGGTTGCGTACATCTCGCTTAGTGGCTGGGATCATGCCGAGAATGACGGACACGATTACTCCCATCAAAAGGTATAAATAGGAGACAAATCCATTGAAATAGGTACGCAACATCTTACACCCTAAGCCTTAACTATACAACTTAAACCCAGGTTCCTAGCCTGACTTTGGCATCGGAGGGTCCCCTGTTCTAGCTAGGGTCTCCTTTGTCCTTCTCTTGTACAGGCTAACAGAGCTCGGAGCGAGCATTCAAAGCTTGGCTAGGGTGAACCAGATTCTCGTATCAACAATATATATAATATTCTAATTCGAATTTAGAATCCTTAAATAAGTGTTTCCATCGACTTTGGAAATAAGTTTTGCAATTCCACAAATTTGCACAACTTACATAACTTTCGATAGGTTCATCGATCAAATTAAGTGTAATCGACAACCTGTCGATAGGACCAAAGCCAACTTCGATCATATCAAGTCCCATCGAATAACTGTCGATGGAATTTATGTCCTATAAAAAAAATTAAAATTGCACTTTAATTCTTCAAAGCTTCTTAGTTTCTAAAATTGGTTTCTTCAAAGGTGTTAATTATTGGATCTTGTTCTCCATTAACCTCTAATCTTCATAAATATCTTGGATTTTCTCTATCTTCTGTCTAAAGTACTTATTTCCTTTGATCTTCAACACTTCACTTCTTTAATTGCTCCTCTTGATTTCTTTTTGGACTTTAAAAGCTGTCATCTTAGCTCAAATTTCCTCTTAGACTTCAAAATCTTCTGCGCATTGAAATTTTATCTAATCAAACCATTTTAGCAATAAAATAAAAGGATAATGGATGCAAATCAGTGGATAAATATGCAATATTTAACACTTAATAGCTTGTTTCCTATATTGATGCTACTTGAGCTGGTTGTACACTCACTCGAAAATCTACTATGGATTATTATATATTTCTAAGCACTTCAATTATATCTTGAAAATGTAAGAAACAAACAACAGTCTTTAAATATAGCACGAAGGCTAAGCATAGAATTATGTTTTTCGCCTACAGTAAGATTAAGTGGCTATGGGAATTACTTTTAGATTTTGAGATTAAGTTTTCTACCTGGATTCCTCTTCACATCGATAACAGTAGTGTTATCCAAATTCTCTCTAATTCTCTTTTACGGACAAAGCATATTGAGGTAGACTATGATTTCATCCGCAAGAAGTTCCACTCTAAGATTATTTTTCTTACACACGTGGTGTCTTAGGATCAAATCCAAATCCAACACAGAGGCTAAGTACATAATTATGTCTTCCACCTGCAGTAGATTGTGTGGCTATAAGAATTACTTTCTGATTTTGGGAATAAGTTTTCTACCCAGACTCTTCTTCACGTTGATAACAACAGCGATATACATATTTCCTCTAATTCGCTTTTACTAGAGGACAAAGCATATTGTGGTAGATTCTCATTTCATACTCAAGAAGTTCCGCTCTGGGATTATTTTTCTTACACATGTGTTGTCTTAGGATCAAATTATTGATATTTTCACAAAGACTATGACTATTGCCTGACATTCTTTTTTAGTTCACAAACTATTGATGGTTGATCACCCGCATAAGTTTGAGAGGGGAGAGATGATAGTTGTGATTGGTATAATCTTTCCATTATTAGATAGAAGAATTTATCTCTTCCTTTAATCATTATGATCGATTTACTTTCTTGTTTATTAGTTGATTTTATTTTCTTGTATAGTACTGTGTTCCTCTATTTAAATCATATTTTGACATTAAACAATATTCCAAAAAATTAAAAGAGAATTCTCTAATTCTCCTCATGTTTACTAAGTTATTAGATCTCATTGTAGTACTTACAACAAATCCACTCCACCATCTAGTTTTCCAAATCATGTTAAGAAAAAGCGAACAAGGAATTGCCAACCCTTGGAGCCTCCCTATTTTGTCATGATGTATATATGTCATTCATACTATTCATAAGGTCATTCTGACTGAGATAAACAGAAGTCACAAAATTATTAGCCTGATCCAAACCTTTTGTGTCCCCGCGAATGTTTAATCTTCACTGTTTTATGCGACCCATTTGAATTTTGAATTTGGACAAACAGGCGGACATAGCTGAATTCTCACAAACATCACTAGAGCCCCACCTAGCTTCCCATCTCAGGAAGTCCATTGGAAAGGCTCTCGCAGGCAATCGGCATTGATCTGTGTATGTCAAAGTCTAGTTTACACGCTGCATAAATGAGCGATTACGATCGAGAATTGGATCTGTTGCATAAACGCACTTACGTTGCCCATAATAATGAAAGATATGTTGCTGGTGAGTATGTCATGGTTTTAGTATCCAAGGTGGTAAATGATAGTGACGTAGGGATGAACGTGATGAGGTCGATCACCGTCTTCCTCAAGGATAACTACTCCGAATCCATGGAGCTTCTCTGAACCCCTCATAGAGACTTCTCGAATCCACGAGGAAAAATAGAAATAATTCTAAGATATAGGAAAGAGACTTGTCGAATAATTGATTGATCAAATAAATGAGTCTACAACCCATTAAATAGGGATACCAAGACTTGGAATAAGTTTAGGAATTAAACTATAACTAAAACTCCCTAAAATTCGTTATAGTAAGTATCCTATGTGGCTTAACCACGTTATTCTCCTAATTTTTCTAAACACTTTTCATGTTGGACACAACTTTTAAAGCCCAACAGATGAAGAGTTATAATCAAACTAAAACTTACTAAAAATAGTAAAAACGGAAATAAACATGGAATTCGACCGTCTATATGATGGAATCTCATAAATTCGGCGTGGGTAACCCGAAAACGCTAGGTTGGTTACCTAAAGTTGCTCGTCCTATCCCAAAATCATATATGGTACGTCGAGTAACTCATTCCGGTTTACGAGATATGCCTGTTTTAAGGTTCTAATAGTCTTGATGACTTCTGCCTTTTATCGGGTCTTCTCTGGTCCATCTTGGACATGAAAGTGACCGTGACCCGCTCTACATCAGTCCCCTCTGCTTCAAAAGAACTCGTCCTCGAGTTCTCGTGCTGCTTCGGTTCTTGATATTCGGTCTGGTGCGCCGTATAGGAATGTATCGGTGCCATGTCCTACATCAGACCTCTCCGCTTGGAAAAAAAACTCGTCCTCAAGTTACTCAAGGGACTTGGTTCATAATTCTGAGATAACTTCTGATACCGATGTTTATTAGCTATTTTCTTGTACTTGGCATTAGGCTCTTGAGCTAACACAATACGTGTACTCATGCTTTCCTTAACTTGACTAGTATCGATCAGTTCTTTCACTTCTGTCTTCAAGATCTCACATTCTTTCTGGTAACATGGACAATTAGGTAGACTTACCCCTGAGACAAGATCAATGTTGTTTTATATGTCTCATATGAGAGGCAATTTATTAAAGAGTTCATCAAGCACAATTGCCTTAAACTCTTGCAACACTGGTTTCAAATCCCATGGGATGATCACAGGCTCCATATATTCTTTCTTTTTAACTAATGCATATATATCTCATGTTTTCTCAGATTGTTCAACAAAAGCTTATTCAATTGTGAGAGATAGTTCCTCAACTTTAGAAGTCTTGGGTTGGTTCTTTGTTCCAATACAGACGAGGCCAATCTTTAGTAGATATAAATGCGTTATCTCGACCTTTATGTGTAGCAATAACATCAATATTATTTTGCCATAGTCGACCAAGTAACAAATGACAAACTTTCAAGTCGACTACGTCACAAAGTACTTGATCCTTATAATTTTTACCCATTAAAAACAAGACAATGCATTGTTCGTTCACCCCTATTTTGTTGACCTCCTTGATCCATCCAATCGTGTATGGAGATGGATGTTTTTCTATTTTCAGTTACTGCTTTTCCACCATTATTTTCGATACGAGATTCTCATTGCTCCTGACATCGATGATCACATTACAGACCTTTCGAATTACAGTGCACCTCATTCGAAAGATGTTATCTCGTTGTAAATCTATTTCTATTTCTACCTTTGGCATGTATAACGGCTTCCTCACGATCAAAGTGATGGCCTGAGATTTACCATCATCTGATGACACTCTACAGAAATCGGGGTTATGTCGTACAGCGATCACGGGCGGTTGAGCATCGCTTTAAAACTCGGGGTGGAATTAGCGCATCTGCAATACGATTGAGGATTGCCTGCAGCCCTTGCATGGTCAACTGACTCTCCCGGTGGAAAACTTTCATTCTTTTGAAAGACAACGAATTCCTGGATCACCGTCCACAGGATTTTGATTCATACCTTTGTTGTTTGTCATCAGCCCGAGGGGAGTCCTTGCTCTAATACCAGTTGACGCAGGGATGAACGTGATAAGGTTAATCATCGTCTTCCTCAAGGATAACTACTCTACGAATCCACGGAGCTTCTTTAGACTCCTCACAGGGACTTCTCGAATCCACGAGGAAAAATAGAAATAATTCTAAGATATGTAAAGAAACTTGTTGAATAATTGATTGATCAAATAAATGAGTCTACAACCCTTTAAATAGGGATGAACGTGATAAGGTCGATCACCGTCTTTCTTAAGGATAACTACTCTGAATCCAAGGAGCTTCTCTGGACTCCTCACAGGGACTTCTTGAATCCACGAGGAAAAATAGAATAATTCTAAGATATATGAAAGAAACTTGTTGAATAATTGATTGATCAAATAAATGAGTCTACAGCCCTTTAAATAGGGATGAACGTGATAAGGTCGATCACCGTCTTTCTCAAGGATAACTACTCTGAATCCACGGAGCTTCTCTGGACTCCTCACAAGGACTTCTCGAATCCACGAGGAAAATAGAAATAATTCTAAGATATATGAAAGAAACTTGTTAATAATTGATTGATCAAATACATGAGTCTACAACCCTTTAAATAAGGATACCAAGACTTGGAATAAGTTTAGGAATTAAACTATAACTAAAACTCCCTAAAATTCGTAACTTACTATAACTTGTAAATTTCTTTTTATAGTAAGTATCCTATGTGGCTTAACCACGTTATTCTCCTAATTTTTCTAAACACTTTTCATGTTGAACACAACTCCTAAAGCCCAACGGATGAAGAGCTATAATTAAATTAAAACTTACTAAAAATAGCAAAAACGGAAATAAACATGGAATTCGACCGTCCATATGATGGAATCTCACAAATTCGGCGTGGGCAACCTGGCAATGCCGAGTTGATTGGCTAAAATAGTTCATCCTACCCCAAA
This sequence comes from Magnolia officinalis, assembly GCA_021015155.1. NCBI lineage: Eukaryota > Viridiplantae > Streptophyta > Magnoliopsida > Magnoliales > Magnoliaceae > Magnolia > Magnolia officinalis. The sequence goes on along the minus strand of JAJHSJ010000006.1, from coordinate 90,646,506 downwards.
ATCATATATGGTACGTCGAGTAACTCATTCCGATTTGCAAGATATGCCTGTTTTAAAGTTCTGACAGTCTTGATGACTTCTGCCTTTTTATCGGGCCTTCTCTGGTCCATTTTGGATATGAAAGTTTCCGCGACCCGCTCTACATCAGTCCCCTTCACTTCAAAAGAACTCGTCTTCGAGTTCTCGTGCTGCTTCAGTTCTTAATATTCGGTTCGGTGTGCTGTAACGATACCCAGATCAAAAGTTATGATCAATTTTCGGTTCACCCTTTTTATGGTCCAACCATGCTAGGAATGTATTGGTGTTTTGTCCTATATATAGATTTTTAGAGTGGATTACGTAGTGTGGTGATGTTTAGGGCACTGGGGCTCACCATTGTGTTTTTTTATTATATATTATTTATATCCATACCATGCATCCGCTTTGTCAACTCATTTTATGGCAGGAACCCAAAAGAGAAGGAGATTAGTGGGTCAAATAAACCACACCGAAGGAAACAGTGGGGATAATGACACCCATGGTTGAAACCTTCTTAGATCCCACCGTAATGTTTATTTGCCATCAGAACTTTTTATCAGGTCACGTAGAACTGGATGAAGGGAAAACACAAATATCATCTTGATCTAAACTTTTGTAGCCCGCAAAATGTTTTAAATTTTCAATGACCACTGTTTCCTACGGTGTTGTCCACGTGAGAATTGTCTCTGCTTCATGTTTTGAACCATGCGCTTAAATAGCTGGAAAAACGGATGGATGGCGTAGCTATACAATGCCTACATCTAGATGGGCCGTGGTCAGGGTCCCACCCAAGTTGAGCTAAGTCGCATCCGGCTCTCACGGCTGTGTCTCTTTCCCTTTCTCTCTAGTGGTGACGATGATACTTAGATTTTATAAGAGAGCTTCTTTATTTTTTCTAAGTGGAAATCATTTCACTTGATCTTTATTAATGTATAACTGAGATGTACAGCCATCAGGCGGGTCCCAACAAAAAGATCCGGCCCTCGCCTGTAACATAGAACACCTACACAGGGCTTTCCAGGGAAATAGAAAAGAAACCAAATCTAGATGGCCCTTGAAGCACGGCAGCAACATTAATCAGACATCAGCGACCTACAAATCCAGTTGTACTCCGAAGGAAAACTGAGAAATCAGAAATGGCCTCAGCTGCCTCCCAAACCTGGCAAAGGTGAGCTGAAAAAAGCAGAGCGGAAAACAGGGCTGAAACAGTTTCCGCGCAGCCCCATCCTCTTGCAGCCGCTTCAACCAGACCTGAAGCCAAACCCGATCGGCCAGAAAAAAGCAGCTTCCAATCATCAGGAGATTTCATAAGAGAGCTACCAAAGCATCAAAGTCTACGAACTTCAAAGCCATTGTAAGCTTTCGGCCATGTTTTGGAAGCTCCTAATATGGTATCTCCTCCTGAGACTTGCTGCTTCTGAAGGCGACATCGATTTCATTTACAATGGATTCCATGGTGTTAACATCAGCATCTACGGCGCTGCAGTGATCACATCCAATGGCCTCCTGCGTCTCACCAATTCCTTTCAACAATCAGGCCACGCCTTCTACTCCCATTCCCCTTCACTTCAAACCTTCACACGGTAAAACTCAATCTTTCTCTACCAATTTCATCTTTGCTATGGTACCCCAATATACGAATTTGACTAGCTATGGGATCGTCTTCGTCATCTCACCTTCAAAAGAGTTCCAAGAGGTCAACTAGGCCCATACATGGGCATCTTCAATTCAATGAACGTGGGCAATTCCTCGTATCACATAGCTGCTGTCGAGCTCGATACATTCCCTAATCAAGAGTATGGTGATATCGATGACAACCATGTCGGAATCGACATCAATGGCTTACGTTCCATCACATCCGCTCCTGCAGGTTACTTTAGTAATATGAGCGGCGGGTTTAAGAAGCTAAGCCTTATAAGCGGAGAACCAATGCATGTTGGATAGATTATAATAGTTCCCAAAACAACTTAATGTAACATTATCTCCTATCAACATACCTAAACCCAATCGTCCACTCTTGTCGTCGACAGTGAATCTTTCGTCGATCATGTTAGATAACATGTATGTTGGTTTCGCTTCATCAATCAGAACGGTTCCAGTATATCATTATATCTTGGGATGGAGTTTTAAGATGAATGGTCAGGCTCAGGAGCTTGATCCCTTGCACCTTCCTAAGCTTCCACGAATGGGACCCAAAAAGAAATCGAAGCTTTTAACAATTGGATTACCTGTAATTGTGGTATTTTTTGTGTTAACGGCCATGTCATACCTCAGTCTCATTGTGAGAAGGAAGATGAAGTTCGTTGAAGTACTAGAGGACTGGGAACAAGAATACGGGCCCCACCGGTTCTCATACAAAGATCTAGTCATGGCCACCAAAGGCTTCACGGACAGAGAGCTATTGGGGTCTGGAGGTTTCGGTAGGGTTTATCGAGGTGTGCTATCAGCCTCGAAGAGGGAAGTGGCTGTGAAGAGAGTCTCTCATGAATCTCGACAAGGGATGCGGGAATTCATATCTGAGATTGTGAGCCTGGGCCGCCTCCGGCACAGGAACTTGGTGCAGCTTCTGGGCTATTGCAGGCTAGAGAGGGAGCTCCTATTGGTTTATGATTTCATGCCCTATGGAAGTCTAGACAAGTACCTCTTTAACCAAACAATTTCAATGCTGACCTGGCATCAACGGTTTTTGATAATCAAAGGAGTAGCTTCAGGGCTTCTCTACTTGCATGAGGGATGGGAGCAGGTGGTCCTTCACAGAGATATCAAAGCCAGCAATGTTTTATTAGATAGCGAGATGAATGGTAGATTAGGCGACTTCGGCCTTGCCAGATTGTATGATCATGGGACTAATCCAGAGACGACCCACATGGTTGGGACCTTTGGATATATTGCACCGGAGATGACTAGGACCGGGAAGCCTACCAAAAACACTGATGTGTTCGCATTTGGAGCTTTCATGCTCGAGGTTGCTTGTGGAAGGAGGCCTATCGATCGCCGATTATCGTCGGATCAGGTGCTCTTGGTCGAATGGGTGTCAGAATGCTGGAGGGCAGGGACAATTCTGGCAGCAGCGGATATGAAACTGGTACTTGATTATGATGTGGAGGAGATGGAGTTGGTGCTGAAGCTTGGATTGCTGTGTTCGCAACCGTTGTCGGCCGTAAGGCCGAGCATGCGGCAAGTAATGCAGTTTTTGGACCGTGATGCACCTTTAACCGAGCTCTCGTTAGACAGTGCGGGAGCGGCGATCCTGGCAGTGGGCCATTATGAAGGGTCTGATGTTCTACCCTTGTTATATTCTTCTTTGGAACAGCGGTTTGCATGCACATCGGTCGAAGAATCGGTCCTCTCTGGTGGCCGTTGATGGACGATGGTAAGGTGTTAGATCATGGTGTGAATTTGCTATCCAAACAATTGATAGATGAGTTTCAAATACAAGTAGGGACTATCTTTCAATGATCCAAACCGTTGATATGAAGAGACTCACCTTTGATGTGAGGCCCTATAATATCAACGGTTTGGATATTCAAACATGGGTCCTTATTGTACAAAGTGATAGCCTGGATCATCGGGTATAAATATTGAAGCCGAGAATTTTATGTGCTTGCTATGTACACCGACAGTAGGTATACACCATTCACTTTAGTGGGAAACCCAACACATTTCAGAATGAAATCCAAGGAACCTACTTTGAAGTTCATGTCGGGATTCTAGCCAGTGGCGACGGTGGGAGATTAATTTGAGTTCTCAGTGTACACTTTAGTCTAGAGGTGTACACGAGTCGAACTCACAGCTCGACACGGCCTGGCCACTAGCTAACTCCAACTCGAACTTGGATCAGCTTGGTACTTGAGCTTGACTGGCCAACTCGGCTTGGTTTCATCAGTACCTCAAGCCAGTTTGAGCCGAGTGCACTTTCAATTTCTCACAAAATGTAAAACAACGGCATCAGTTTATAGGTATTTCATCAACACGTAGTGGGCAACATAAAAATCAAGATACAAGAGTATTTGTTTTATATCCATACCTTCCTCACCACCAGCCGATACTTCATTGAGTCGTTTCATCAAACACTTGCTCAACAACATCGATGTCAAAATAACTGAGTCACCCAATTGGTTCGATCCGAGTTCGATTCAAGTTGGGGTTCGATTCGAGTCGCGTTGAACTCGGGCAAGCTCAAACTTGGCTCAAAATTTTTTCAAGCTCAAAAAACCATCTCGACTTGGCTCGAACTCAGTTTCAAACCGAATCAAATCAAGCTTTTTCGAGTCGAGTCCAGCGAGCTAACCGAGCTAACTCAGTTCGTGTACAACTCTACACTTTACCCCTAAGACTATGGATGAGATGAGTGTTATTTTATTTTTCTTTAGTTGGCTGATGTTATTTTTATTGCATTTTGTGTTTTAAAATAAAATAAAAATTATTATTTAAAATGATTTAAATTTTTTATTTAAAAATTATTTTAAAACGTAACAAGATTTTTGTCTTATATTATTATGGGTTTAGTCTGACATTGGATTAAGCAAAAGAAAAATGTTGAATATATAAAATGAGGCTTTTGATTTGGACTTAATTTTTTTAAGGGACACGTGATTTTGATACCGTGGGGGTTATGTCATTAGCCCTAATCCATGCCATGAACGAAATGTATGTGTGGCGGTGCAGTGTGGTGTGCAGCATGTGGTGGTGGTTCAGGTCTTCATTCATCGAGGGCAAATCAACTTCAAACCGAGTGATTTTATCACGCCTCATCTTTCATCTTTTGTTTATATTTTTATTTTTTATTCTCAATATTTCAAAATTTATGAATTTACAAATCTTATAAAATTTCAACAATTTCTGTGTATGAATTACATTTACAATATGACGAAAGATTTTTCTCGTGTTTGGAAATTTTAAATGCTGGTTAGGATTCCGACCCGGCCCACCTACCAATGAAAGGTTCGGATTTTCTCATGCATTGCTCCATGATCACAATTGCTTCCTTAGCTAACAGCCAATCCAAAAAATATGGAAATTTTTCTGAGGGGATTTATTTAAATGGATTCTATCAAATGTCAGTGTTTGTTCATCACCGCATGGTGACCTGGATGATGATCCAAACCATCTCTGGAGTAGATCTATGTAGGCCATGATTCAAGATTACATCAAACATGTGTTTCTATTGTAATTGTTGGCACATGTTTACCTGCATGTATATATTAATACCAATTATGCACGATAATTCTCCATGGTATAGTCCCTATAGTTATAGGATCAAAGCACGTAATTCTCCACATCTGACCTGCATGGATAGTTCCTCAGAGTGCCAATTTTGAAATTTTATATCTGGACGATTGTTCACTAACATCTTTGTCTTTCCAACAGAAATATATTCTTTTTGTGTCCTTGCGTTTTTAGTGACTTATATTTTTGCCGGATTGAAGTTATATCATCTTTAATTTGTTTTATTGTTTTTTTTTTTTTGTTAAACTCAGCTTTCATTGCAGGATTGGTCCTTGAGAGGCAGTTCATCACCGTTGATATATACCATTGTATATTTTGGGTATAGATATATGATGGTTTATAAGCTGCTCAATTATGACTTATTTTTAGGCAATGTTCATTTGTACAGGTTATGATATAGTAATTAATCACTAGTATCTACATTTCTATAGTCATAATTCTGAATGTTTGGAGGTCATCTAGGCTGTTGTTCATATCTTATCTCATTTTAAATAGATTTTTTCTTCTCTCAATGGCCATCTATAGATTTGCTCCTTTTATTTTGGTTTCTAGCTCCATCATATTTATATCTTTGCCATCATGGATTTCTGACTTCCATTATCATTAATGACACCCAGGCTCACCTTAGCTTCATGGAAGCCATGGAAGATGATGTAGAGCAGGTTATGGACACGTTCATGTCCAAGATGGATTAGAGAAGGCCCGATCAGAGGTAGAAGTCATCAAGACCGTCAAAACCTTAAAACAGGCATATCTCGCAAACCAGAATGAGTTACTCAATGTACATATATGATTTTGGAGTAGGACGAGTTACTTTAGCCAACCAACCCAGCTATGCCGGGTTGCCCATGCCGAATTTGTAAGATTTCATCGACGATCAAATTCCATGTTTAGTTCCATTTTTACTATAAATAGTAAGTTTTAGTTTGATTATAACTCTTCATCTATTGGGCTTTAGGAGTTGTGTCCAACATGAAAAGTTTTTAGAATAATTAGGAGAATAAACTGGTTAAGCCACATAGGACACTTGCTATAAAAGTAAATTTAAGTAAGTTACGAATTTTAGGGAGTTTTAGTTATAGTTTGTTTCTGATTTTTCTCATATTGCTTGGTATCCCTATTTAAAGGGTTGTGATCTCGTTTATTTGAATGAATCAATTAAATTTCAAATTTATTAGAATTTATTTCTATTTTCTTGCTTTCTTTCCTCGTAGATTCGAGAAGTCTCTATAAGGAGTCCAAAGAAGCTCCGTGGATTTGGAGTAATTATCCTTGAGGAAGACGATAATCAACCTCATCACATTCATCCTTGCGTAAGAAGATGAAGTAGTATTTTTGTCAGGCATCATCCCTTTAGTTTGTCCTTGCTGCAAAGGGTGGCAATGAGCCAGATAGCCCGCCTAAGCCAACTTTGGGTTAGGCTTGACCTAGTAGGAGCTTGGTCCGTGGGCTGGACTTGGGCATCTCATGCATGGCTAAATCAATTTCAAGTTGGGCTTAGGCTCAAGCGATTTTTGGCCTAACCCACCTGACCTGCCCCATTCGACTTATATACGTGTCAAATCCTACAAACTGTGCAATTCCAATCCTTGTATACGCAGGCCTCCATCTTGAATACAGACGGTTGGTTTCATTCTTCTAAAATGTATTTCTCTGTGTGCATATCACGTGGTCAATGTATGTATTGAACATTCACCATAGAAAATAGGCTTAACCTGACCAATTTTTGAGCTTGTGCTTGGGCTTGGGTCAGCTGTGGTAGGGCCATACTGGGCTTGGGCTGGACTTAGGACTTGGGTCTAAAGTGTCCTGATGTAATATTGTACTAGATCCTGCACTTCGATGTGACTGTACTAATCGTTAGTTATCGTATAAAATAATTAAAGGGAATGATCAAATACGATCATTCCTTTAAACCGTGATTATCCTACGTTAGAGTTGATGGGCCCACCTGTGATGTTAATGTGGAATCCAAACGGTGCATATGTTCTGCCTTTCTCATGTTCACTGTACATCTCAAGAATCATCCCAATCCAAGCTCAGGTGGGACACACCACGGGGGAGAATTGTACAATCACTAATTGTTGTGGCCCACCTAAGTTCTAGAAGCTTGATTTTCGGTTTATGGTTTCCTATTGGTGGGGCTTACCTGATAAATGGGTTGAATGACATACACACAAAACAGTGAATACCATGTTCCATCTGGAAGATTATGCCCCCATTCTCCCCCAATTGGTCCCTTTTGTGTGACACACGTAAGCTGCCAATCAGGCAGGATTTGGGGACCAATGCCTAACGTACGGGCCGCATCTAATGAACGGGTTTGAGGGCACTTATACTTCTCGGTGAGAGCTCGGAAACATAGTAACCTTTACTCGCTATAAGCAAGTATTGTGAACCGTCCAAATTTCGTTCCCAAAGGGCCTGTCTTTAGCTCGTGTGTGTCTGGGCATCCATCAGAAAGTGGAAGCGGATTAGCTGTTACCCGGTAACAGCTTAGTGGATGTTAACCTTACCGTGTGGGGCTACCTTGAAGAATGTGTTTCATATCCACGCCGTCCATCAATTTTGCCGCTCACTTAAGATGTTATCCCAAAAACTTAAGCAGATACAAAATCCAGTGGACCACACCACTGGAAAAAGGAGTGAATAACCATTAAAAGCGTTTTGTAGGCCACGAAGCTTGGATCAAGCTAATCTTTTTATTTTCCCTTCATCTAGTTTTGTTTGACCTTATCAACGGAGTGAATGGCAAATAAACATTACAGATAACTTATAGCGGGCCTTGGGAAGTTTTTAATGGTGAGCATTCAATCATCTCTGCTTCTTGTAGTGTAGTTCACCTGAGATTTGGACTTGCATGTTTTTTTGTTATTACACACGCACACACACCCCCACACACTCACGCTAGTAGAATTTCACCACCTATGGGTACTCGAACCCGTGACCGGGAGTTGAAACTCCTGAGAGTCTACCACCCGAGCAAGAGCAAGGAAACTGCGGTAGGGGTAACCCCCACTAAGCGCTTAACTCGGTGAGACATAATCTGCACCTTCCGAAAGTGCGCTGGCGCGGAGCATGCAGATTTGCTAGTGAACTTGCCACTATCCAATAGCTAGTATTAGAGTTGTACAAGAGTTGAACCGAGTAGAGATTGGCATGGTCGGCTAGCAGGGGTGCACATGGAACCGGTAGAACCGTGGAACCGGACGAAACCGATCCAACGGTCCAGTTAGTCCGTTCTAGACTGCACCGGTTTCAGTTCCGGTTCCAAATTTCCAAGAACATTTGGATACGGTTCGGTTCTAATTAAGGCCATGTAGAACTGAACCAAACCGTGATCCGAACCGTAGCCCAACAGTGGATCCAAACATCGAGATCTATGGATATGTTGCTGCACTTTCTATTCAATATGTTGATTGAGCAGTTGGGATCTCTGGATATATTGAAAATTAGTGTTCTTCGCAACTAGAAGGTTGGGTGAGGTTCATATTGATCATAAACCTCAGTTTGAAATTCTGAACAAAATGCGTATATCAATTGACAACGTTTATAGCCCTAATGGTAGTGTTAATTATATAAGATCATATACCATTTGTCAGGGAAAGAGAGATGGTATGCGGTTGAAGTGCCTTACACTAGGATGTCCTTGGAACACTAAAACAATAATAGATGACTGAATCATCATCCCCATGAAGTACAAAATATGCATAAGCATTTTATTTCTAACAGATGGATCTAACTTTTAAGCAGAAGGATTGTGGGATACTTAATGCTGAATTAGTCCATTGACAGACCTAATCAAACCATTCTTTTAGTTCTAAATTCTTTCCATATTAGAAGGTTGTGTGTTGAGGGTCAAATATTGCATATTAGACCCCGGTTATTGTCTGCTTTTACGAGCATGATGTTGTTTAATACCCTATTTTAACCGTGTTTGTTATGCAAGGTGTACTTACGAGCGTGGACTGAAAAAGGTTATTAAAAGCGTGGATTTGACGCTCTAAATTCACCAAGGCAAGGGTTGAACCCCAGGGGACCAAGATCAATGGATTTACATACCAGTGATCCGAGAAAATCAAGAAACTGAAGCTCAAGTGGTCTGAAAGTTAGCCAAAATACAAGATCACAGGGTTTCCACCATCCGTTCAGCTCGAAACTTCATACATAGCCTGAGGCATCAAATTTCATCTCTTGGATCTCTGTGGAGATGGCCCAACTGACAGATCGGCTACCAAAACAGCGATATGGGGCCCACCTGATATCTGGATATTCTTCAATCTTTGTCTCAACCCCTTAAATTGGATGAAGGAGAGGATGAACAGATCAGATTTCCCTTAAACATCATAGTAGACCCCGCCTGTGCTTGTGCGTGTGTACAGTACAGTGAGCTCTCGCCACACACTCGAACATCCAAAGTCGGTCAGCAACCGCTGACCGACGATTTCCTTGAAATCCCAGAGACGCAACAGCGTCCTGCGGCCCGATGGCCGGTTTTGAGATGTGTGGCCCACCCATCATCCAAATGGATGATCCGAACCATCCATGTGATCCATAGGAGGGCCACACCCCTTACCAAGGTCACCTTTCGGCCCCACATGCACGTAAAGTCATCCTCAACCGTCCAACGCAGGACGGACGGTGCAATGCAAAATTCTTGTGGACCACACCAAATCAATCCAATCTCGGCACGCCTGAATACTTTTTCGAGAACGTTCTACTGGACGGAGTGGATTTCACAGATATCAAAAGGAGTGGGCCCCACTGACTGCCAGAGCTCCTCGCGTAAGCTCTATTATGCGGTCCGAAAAAACCAAACGTTCCGGATCTTCTTGGCCCACCATCAATGATCGGATGGCTGATCTGCACCGTCCATCGTGTAGGCCATCCTGAAAAGCCCCAGGGGATGTTGTTTCTTTGGAAAGAAAGCAAGGGGGAGCGAGAGTTTCGGCGCTGTCTTCGTGGCTGCGTAACAAGGCGTGCGCAGGGGAGTTGCCTTGAGCTGTGAAAGGTTGAGGAAGTTGGGGTTGCGTAAACAGCTGTCCACAGACTCCAGCAAGGAGTCCTCCACCGCCCTCTCCTATTATAAAAGAAAGTGAAGAAAGAGAGAGGGGCGGGGCGGAAGCTTGGGCTGGACGTGGAGCAGAGAGACAGAGAGAAGTATTTTAGAATTTTTATTTCTTAATTTATTTATTTTATTTAAGATGTTTAGTCAAATCATGTTTATTCTAGGCTAAACCTCTTAGATAGGGCTAAGAGGTGAAGCTTGTAGCGTGATGGGAGACTCTACTTTATGCCTTTGGTTTAACTTTAATTTGTGAACTGAATTTGATATTAGTTTTATTATTAAGGGAATGTTTTTAGTTTTTAATGATTTGTTGTGACTAAAATTACAATGGGTCTATGATAGCTTTGAGCGTGTTTCTTTCCTTTATATGTTTATGACGTCAGGAAGCCCTATTGTTCACCATCGTCTCCTGGGCATAGTCGGATGACGGTACCTTCCTAACTTTCATAGCATGTTGATTGGTTGGTAATTAGTTTAATTTTGTTGTTTACTTTGTCTCCTGGGCATAGTTTGGTGATGGAATCCATTCTAATTCATATACCTTTTATCTCTTGAAAACTGTACCAAATGAAGTTCGGTCTTGATTTACATGGTTACATTCTTCAACTGGATGAAGATGGGACTCTAAGTCCAGTTGAGTTCTTGACGCAGGCATAAGATCTCCCTGATCTCTACAAGTGGATCCTCTAAAACCCTAGTTCCTTTTCCCTGAATTCTTTAAGTTTTAGATAATATTTCACCGTTATTCCTCAAATTACAATCGATTTAGATTTCATCTTAGTCTAGTTCTAATTCTACTTAGTTTCAGATTACGTACAGATTTCAGTCCCTTAGGATTCGACCTCGGTCTCACCGAGTTTATTACTACATCACAACCCTATACTTGGGGAGTGAACAAGTTTTTGGCACCGTTGTCGGGGATTGACGGTTACGTTTTTCTGAGATTAACTAGATTTGGGATTAGTTTAATATTATGATTTTTTTTTTAAGTTAGAATTTTTTCTATTTTATTTCTAGAAACTAACCTGTTTTCCTGTTTTGTAGGATTCTGAGATAGAAACTTCCAATTTGGTAATCTCTTTCTAATTTCGTTATTTTTTATTTTAAGAACTAGTTTAATTTTAGAGATTTTCCTCTTTTACTTTTAGAAATTAGGTTAGTAATTTTCCTTTTTAGAAACTCTTTCTAATTTAGAAACTAACTCATCTTTCCTTTATGTTATTTTTTAAGAAACTTTTTAATTCTATGTTTTCTTTTAGAAATTTCTTACTCTCTACTTTATGTATAGAGCTTTCCTAATTTATTTTAGGAATTTTTTCCTTTGTAGAAACTAGTTTACTTTATAACTTTAGACTTTATTAGAAACTAACTTGTTTTGGTTTGTTTTGCAGGTTTTTAACTTAGGAACTCTGATCTAGTAACTTTTTTTCCAAATCCTCTCTTTCTTTCTAGATTTTTATTTCATTTATCTCTTTTAGGTCTAAGTTTAGAATCTGAATTGAGGTTATGGCTGCAAATCAACATCAAACACTACCTCCACCTGGGATTGAGGAAGTCCATGATAGGAATGAGGTGCATCAAGCACCCCCGCCTCGTACTTTATGAGATTATTTACAACCGGCGAGGGTGAGCACGCCTTCATGCATAGTTTTTTCAGAAAATACAGGACACATGAATATCAAGTTAGGGGTGATCCAACTCCTTCCTAAATTTCATGGGCTTGAATCTGAAGAACCGTATCTACACTTGAAAGAGTTTGATGAGATTATAACCACTTTATATTTTCCAAACGTGTCTGAGGACACAGTCAGACTGAAAGTCTTTCCCTTTTCTTTGAAAGAAAAAGCTAAGACGTGGTTACATTCACTACGTCTAGATCTATTGGCACATGGAATGATATGCAAAGGAAGTTCATAAAGAAATTTTTTCCATATCATAAAACGAACACCCTTAGAAAATCAATCATGAACTTCGCCCAAAGGGAGGATGAAACATTCTTCCAATGTTGGGAGCGGTTCAAGGATCTTGTCAGCTCTTGCCCACTACACGGTTTTGAAACATGGCGCATTACGCACTTTTTCTATGATGGACTGACATCTTCCATGCGCCAATTGGTCGAGACAATGTGCAATGGAGAATTTATGAATAAAAATGTCGATGATGTGTAGGATTACTTGGATAGACTTGCTGAAAACACACAATCATGGGACACATACCCAAAATCGAGTACCACTTCTACGCCCACTCAATCAAAGGAAAGGAGCGGAGTATACCTGCTGAAAGAGGATGATAATATCAATGTTAAAGTGGCTAATCTCATAAAGAAATTTGAGGCCATGAAATCGAGGAAGGCTAAGGATAAAGAAGTTGTTTGTGGTATTTGTGGTTGTAGCAGTCACACAAACGAAAATTGTCCAACTATATCTTCCTTTCAAGAGGTTCTGACTGAGCAATCCAATGCCGTAAATAATTACCAAAGACCTTTCAATGGACCCACATCTAATACGTACAATCCTAGTTGGAGAAATCATCCAAACTTCAGTTGGAGGAATGGACAAATTGCTACCCCTCAAGGTTTCTTCAATCAAATTCCAAATCAAGGGAAACTTCAAGAGGATCCAGTTCTAAACTTCGGCGTGTGCTGAGACTACACCACCTACTACAAATTTTTTTGAATTTCATTTACTTGTAGTCTCTGATTCATCATGGTGTACTAACTTCGAAATTTTATCTGTCACAGGTGAATCGTATATACTTTGGACACTTCAGACGATTAAAAGAAAACTTTATGCTGAGGTCCCTCAATTTCTCTGGACATTCACGCTCCAGGACATCCAAGCTTACTGCAAAACAGGCTTTTGGATGATCTTGTTGAAAAACCTTCTGAGAAATTTACCAAGATACTGGCCAACGGAAGAACCTGGATGTATGATTGAGTAGATTTTTCGTGCTTCCATAGTTGAGGATTAGAATTTAATGCTTTCATAGGACTAGGGTAGTTTGCTTTATGCTGTTCTAGGATAGACGATTTTATACCGTTAGGTAATTTTGCTTGATACGTTGTTTTAGGATAGTTGCTTCTGTGTCTTCACTCTCGTACTGACCAGCTTTCACGCTGCGATCTCTTGGAAAGTCTCTCTCTCGATCCGTTATCTAGGTACTATCTTCTCATCACTTCTCATTTACTTTCGTTGTCCCATGTGCATTGCATGCTCATATCTTTTACATTAAGGACAATGTAGATTTTAGTTTGGGGGTGGGAGATTAGGTTTCCTAATCAGTGTTTTCTTGGTCCTGGGCAAAAATTGTGAAATTTTTTTAAATTTTTGTGGAAATTCTTGTGAATTCGAAGTGATTTTGATGGCCATCTTAGATTTAGAATTACAAGATAAGTGATGTTGGTAATTTATGACTCTTGCGTTCAACTATTTGTTAGATTTCACAGTTAAGTTTGAATTATTAATCCATAATTAGAAGTTATAAACATTGATTGAGTCATGATTTCACATGTCACATCTCACTTTCACATTAAGGTTTCAGTTTGATATTGAAGGGTTAACTTGGTAATCACTAAGCATGTAAGGAACCAGCTTGAAAAATTTACCCGTTATGATCAATTGAAAAAAAAAAAAAAAAAAAAAAACAGATACCTCTGAAAAGAGTTGGGCGAATAATCTTCACCATAGGTTTGCTCCTTATAGGTGTAGATTTAATTCCCAATGGATGATATGTGAAAAGGGTAGGGTGTACGATCTTCACCATAGGCTTGCTCTCTATAGGTGAGGATTTGATTCCCCCTTTTGGAGTTACTTTTAATGGAAAAATCAAAAGCTGAAAGAATGAAAAGATGATTTGTGAGGCAAGTTTTGGTTTAGATTGATTGTCCTGAGTGCTCTTGTTGGTTACCAATGGTATCATAAAATAATAAAATGAATTTTAATGTTGATAAGCCAAGATTGCACTATACACCCATAGAACTCAATGTTTAGAATTATTTTTCTAATTGATGGATTAATACTTTGAATTTGATTATGAAGTTTGCCATGTGCTTGAGTCTAGGAAAAAGTAATGCTCAACATTCATGAATCTTAGAATTCTAATATCTGGATTGTTTTAAAAAATATATATATATCACTCGAGATTATAGAAATTGTCCTGTAATTCTCAACTTATTTTTCGCATACTTTGCTCGGGACTAGCAAAATTCTGGTTGGGGTGGTGTTGAGGGTCAAATATTGCATATTAGACCCCGGTTATTGTCTGTTTTTACAAACATGATGCTATTTAATGCCCTATTTTAATCGTGTTTGTGATGCAAGGTGTATTTACGAGCGTGGGCTGAAAAAAGGATATTAAAAGCGTGGATTTGACGCTCTAAATTCACCAAGGCAAGGGATGAACCCCAGGGGACCAAGATCAATGGATTTACACACCAGTGATCCGAGAAAATCAAGAAACTGAAGCTCAAGTGGCCTGAAAGTTAGCCAGAATGCGAGATCACAGGGTTTTCACCATCCGTTCAGCTTGAAACTTCATACATGAACTGAGGACCATAAATGAACCGTACACGTCAAATTTCATCTCTTGGATCTTTGTGGAGGTGGCCCAACTGACAGATCGGCTACCAAAACAACGATATGAGGCCCACCTGATATCTGGATATTCTTCAATCTTTGTCTCAACCCCTTAAATTGGATGAAGGAGAGGATGAGCAGATCAGATTTCCCTTAAACATCATAGTAGACCCCGCCTGTGCCTGTGCGTGTGCACAGTACAGTGAGCTCTCGCCACACACCCAAACATCCAAAGTCGGTCAACAACCGCTGACCGACGATTTCCTTGAAATCCTAGAGACGCAACAGCGTCCTGCGGCCCGATGGCCGGTTTTGAGATGTGTGGCCCACCCATCATCCAAATGGATGATCCGAACCGTCCATGTGATCCATAGGGGGGCCACACCCCTTGCGAAGGTCACCTTTCGGCCCCCACATGCACGTAAAGTCGTCCTCAACCATCCAACGCAGGACGGACGGTGCAATGCAAAATTCTTGTGGACCACACCAAATCAATTCAATCTTGGCACACCCGAATGCTTTTTCAAGAGCGTTCCACTAGACGGAGTGGATTTCACGGATATCGGAAGGAGTGGGCCCCACTGACTGCCAGAGCTCCTCGCGTAAGCTCTGTTACGCGGTCTGAAAAAATCGGACGTTCCGGATCTTCTTAGCCCACCATCAATGATCAGATGGCTGATCTGCACCGTCCATCGTGTAGGTCATCCTGAAAAGCCCCAGGGGATGTTGTTTCTTTGGAAAGAAAGCAAGGGGAACGAGAGTTTCGGCGTTATCTTCGTGGCTGCGTAACAAGGCGTGCACAGGGGAGTTGCCTTGAGCTGTGAAAGGTCGAGGAAGCTGGGGTTGCATAAACAGCTGTCCACAGACTCCAGCAAGGAGTCCTCCACTGCCCTCTCCTATTATAAAAGAAAAGGAAGAAAGAGAGAGGAGCGGGGCAGAAGCTTGGGCTAGACGTGGAGCAGAGAGACAGAGAGAGAAGTATTTTAGAATTTTTATTTATTTATTTATTTATTTTATTTTAAGATATTTAGTCAAATCATGTTTATTCTAGGCTAAACCTCTTAGCTAGGGCTAAGAGGTGAAGCTTGTAGCATGATAGGAGACTCTACTTTATGCCTTTGGTTTAACTTTAATTTGTGAACTAAATTTGATATTAGTTTATTATTAAGTTTTAGATAATATTTCACCATTATTCCTCAAATTACAATCGATTTAGATTTCATCTTAGTCTAGTTCTAGTTCTACTTACTTTCAGATTGCGTACAGGTTCCAATCCCTTGGAATTCGACCTCGGTCTCACTAAGTTTATTACTACATCACACCCTATACTTGGGGAGTGACATTTCACTCCCCAAGTATAGGGTTGTGATGTAGTAATAAACTCAGTGAGACCGAGGTCGAATTCCAAGGGACTGGAACCTATACGCAATTTGAAACTAAGTAGAATTAGAACTAGACTAAGATGAAATCTAAATCGGTTATAATTTGAGGAATAATGGTGAAATATTAATTTAAAACTTAAAGAATTCAAAGGAAGGAAATTAGGGATTCAGAGGATCCACTTGTAGAGATC
Source organism: Magnolia officinalis (assembly GCA_021015155.1). Classification (NCBI taxonomy): domain Eukaryota; kingdom Viridiplantae; phylum Streptophyta; class Magnoliopsida; order Magnoliales; family Magnoliaceae; genus Magnolia; species Magnolia officinalis. Next base: position 90,630,044 of record JAJHSJ010000006.1, on the reverse strand, counting down.
AAGAAGATCTTATGGCTGTTTCAAGAACTCAACTGGACTTAGAGTCCCATTTTCATCCAGTTGAAGGGTGTAACCATGAAAATCAAACTGAACTTACTTTGATATAGTTTTCAAGAGATGAAAGGTATATGAATTAGAATGGATTCCATCACCAAACCATGCCCAGGAGACAAAGCAAACAACGGAATTAAACTAATTAACAACCAATTATAAGATGTATGAAGGTTAGGAAGGGTACCGTCATCCAACCATGTCCAGGAGATGATGGTGAACAACAGGGCTTCCTGACGTCATAAATATAAAAAGGAAATGAACATGATCAAAGCTATTGCAGACTCATTATAATTTTATTCACAACAGACCATTAAAAACTAAAAACATTCCTTAATTAAACCAAAATCAACATCAGTTCAGTCTAAATAAAAGGCACAAGCAAAAAGTCTCTCATCACGCTACAAGCTTCACCTCTTAGCCCTAGCTAAGAGGTTTAGCCTAGAATAGACATGATTAGGCTAAACATCTTAAAAGAAATAATAACAAGAAACAGTAAAAATAAAAGAAAACTGAAATACTACTCTCTCCCTGCTCCACGTCCCGGCTGCAAATTGAATCCCCTGGATGCCTCTCTTCTCTCTTCTCTCTTCTCTCTTATAGTCATGCAGGACGGTGGATGGGATTGGCGGTGCTGTATGTAGAAAGTCGGTGGAGTGTGTAAGGCGTTATGCACTCCCTGTTTTACGCAGCTCAAAACGCAAAAATAGCTTACATTTGGTGGATTTTCGGGATGGTCGTACAGCCTATTGTTCAAATCAGGCTTCATGGATGGGGTTGGCCCCACCTTTTGCATCCTCTAGACGGTCCAGATCGTTGAATCGATTAAAAGCAGTGGACCATAACGTCCCGGAATTGCCTTTTTTTCACGGACGCAAGCTCTATACGCAAGCCGACGCTGAACTCTCGATGGGGCCCACTTTGGCTATTTTTTATAGAAATCCACAGCGTCCATTAGATTCAACTCGAAAAACCAGTTGGAATTAACTGGTTTTGGATTAGATTCGGTGTGGTCCACATGGTTTTCTGCTCTGTCGTCTGTCTTACGTTTCGACGGTCGAAATTCGATACATGCTGCTTCTTAGAAAATTTCCACCTAGGTCATGATTAGTGGACCTGTAGAAATCTGATGGATGGTCCGGATCGGACCTTTGAATTGCGATGGTGGCCCACAAGAATGGACCGCAGCCTCTGTTTCGTAACAGGATTGCGAAATCCTTGCTAATTCGAATTTGAGCAGGTCAGCAGTGGCTGACCGGATTGACCAGATTTGGTGCACCATGAGTGTACGCGTGATGTGCACACGCACTCACGTAAAGTGGGTCCCACCTTGATTTTGTTGATAAATCCACACCGTCCACCTTGTTCCCCATCTCATTTTAACCGTGGGAACCGAAGTCGAAGCGTATCCGGACAGCAGGTGGGCCCCAAATTAGGGTTGTCTGATGTATCCTTTGGGTCACTTCCACAAGGATCTAATGGCTCAAATTTGATGTGTACGGTTCATTTATGGTCCTCAAGCCACGTATGGAGTTTCGATCCGAGCGGATGGTAGAAACCTTGTGATCTTGCGCTCTGGATGAATTTCAGGCCTCTTTAGCGTGACATACTAGATTTTCTCGAACCCCGGGCGTGTAAATTCTTCGATCTCGGTCCCCTGGAGTCTGTCCCTTGCCTTAGTGACTTCAGAGCATCAAATCAACACTTTTAGTACCCTTTTTCGGTCCAGCCTCCTAAATACACCTTGCATTACAAACACGGTCAAAATGAGTCGTTAAACAGTATCATGCTCATAAAATCTGGTAACAACTGGGGTCTAATATGCAATATTTGACCCTTAACAGGTTGCAGCCAATAATCAGTCCCATTGTTCAAGCTGATATTGTAAGGTTGCAGCCACTGGTATTAAGACTTCTTTTGGTGTGAGTTTGCTATGATATATCCTCTCTTATTCCTTCATTTCAGGACTGCGGTTCAATGATCCAAACTCTTTAAATGATGGGCCTCACAACTGATTAGATAACCCAAAAAGGAGAAAAAATCAGAATGTCTCAAGCTTTTATTATCTAGTTAATTTTCCTTTGAATATGAATTGTCTCCTTCTATGGACATATCTAAAACTTCTCAGGGATCATTTGGCAACATGGATTTGGATTCTAATTCAAAACTACAAATCCTAGATTTTTAAACATGGACGTACGGTGGATATAAATGCATATCATACCAACTAGGCCGGATTTTAAAAAGTCCAAAACTGTGGAACCGAACCGTTTTTCACGGTCCGGTTCCGGTTCGGTTATAAGGTGCTAACGGTCTGATTCTGGTTTCAAAAATCGTAAAACTGTTAAGAACAGTTCGGTTTCGGTTTCACCCCATAACCGGACCGAACCGACCCATGTGCACCCCTATCGGCTAGTAGCTAACCCCAACTCGAACTCGGCTCAGCCCGGTTCTTGTGCCTATCTGGCCAGCTCGTCTCAGTTCGGTCAGTAGCTCAGGCCAATTCAAGCTAAGTTCAAGCATGTGCAACATTTTCTCAAACACATAGAATGCATCTTCGATTTCTCACATAATGCAAAATAGTAACAACAATTTACAAGTATTTCATCAAATACTTGCAAGCAACATCAAAATCAAGATAGGAGAGCAGTCTTATAATGTAAATTTTTTTAGTGATTTGTTTCGTATCTCATGTAGAACGTGTCACAGATACATTCTTGGCATGGTTGGACCAAAAGAAGGTAGACCGTAAATTGATCATAACTTTTGATTCGGGTATCGTTATGGGACACCAGACCGAGTATCAAGAACCGAAGCAGCACTTGAACTCGAGGACAAGTTCTTTTGAAGTGGAATGGACTGATGTAGAGCGGGTCGCAGGTACTTTCATAACCAAGATGGACCAGAGAAGGCCCGATCGGAGGTGGAAGTCATTAAGATTGTTAGAACCTTAAAACAAGCATATATCGCAAACCAGAATGAGTTACTCAACTTACCATATATGATTTTGGGGTAAAACGAGCTACTTTAGCTAACCAACCTAGCTATTCTGGGTTGCCCACGCCGAATTTGTGAGATTCGATCATATCGACGGTCGAATTCCATGTTTATTTTCGTTTTTACTATTTTTAATAAGTTTTAGTTTGATTATAACTCTTCATCCATTGGGCTTTAGGAGTTGTGTCCAACATGAAAACTACTTAGAATAATTAGGAAAATAACGTGGTTACGCCACATAAGACACTTACTATAAAAAGTAAATTTACTGTTTATAGCAAGTTATGAATTTTAGGGAGTTTTAGTTGTAGTTTAATTCCAAAATTTCTTCCAAGTCTTGGTATCCCTATTTAAAGGGTTGTAGACTCATTTATTTCGATCATCAATCAAATTACAAATTTTATAGAATTTATTTTCTATTTTCCATATTTTTTTCCTCGTGGATTCAAGAAGTCTTTATGAGAAGTCCAACGAAGCTCCGTGGATTCGGAGTAGTTATCCCTGAGGAAGACGGTGATCGACTTCATCACATTCATCCCAGCGTCAATTAGTATCAGAGTGAGGACTCCCCTCGTACCAATGGCAAACAACGAAGGTATGAACCAAAATCTTGTGGACGGTGATCCAAGAATTTGTTATCTTTTGGAAAGAATAAAAGCTTTCCACTGGGAGAGTCGGTTGACCATGCAAAGGCTACAGGAAACCCTCAACCATATTGCGGATGCGCTAATTCTGCCCCAAGCCCAAAGCGATGCTCAACTGCCCATGGTCGTTGTACAGTACAACCCCAATTTCTGAAGAGCACCATTAGATGTTGATAAATCGCAAGCCACCACTTTGATCATGAGGAAGCCGTTATACATGCCAAAGGTAGACAACATCTTTCGAACGAGGTGCATTATAAGCCAAAAAGTTTGTAATGTCAATGTCAGGAGAAGTGAGAATCTCGTGTCAAAAATAATGGTGGAAAAGCTATAACTGTAAACAAAAAACATTCATTCCGTACACGATTAAATGGATCAATGAGATCAACAAAATAGAGGTAACCGAACAATTCACTGTCTCATTTTCAATTGGTAAAAATTATAAGGATCAAGTACTTTGTGACATAGTGAAATGGAAGTTTGTCATATGTTACTTGGTCGAACATGGCAAAATAATATTGATGTTATTTCTACGCATAAAGGTCGGGATAACGTATTTATATTTACTAAAGTTACTAAAAAAATAATAAATAAATAAATAAATAAAATAAAATTGGCCTCATCCCTCTAGGAACAGAGAACCAACCCAAGACTTCTAAAGTTAAGGAACAATCTCTCATACCTAAATAGAATTTCGTAAAACAATCTTAGAAAACAGGAGATGGAGATACATTAGTTGAAAAGGAAAAAAATATAGAGCTTGTGAATATCGGTGTCAAAAGTTATCTCAGAATCATGATCCAAGTCCCTTGAGTGACTCGAGGGTGAATTTTTACTAAATGAAGGGGTCTGATGTAGAACGTGTCACAGATACATTCCTAGCATGGTTGGACCAAAAGAAGGTGGATCGTAAATTGATCATAACTTTTGATCTGGGTATTGTTATGGTGCACCAGACCGATTATCAAAAACGGAAGCAACATGAGAACTCGAGAACAAGTTCTTTCGAAGTGGAGGGGACTGATGTAGAACGGGTTGCGAACACTTTCATGACCAAGATCGACCAGAGAAGGCCCAATCAGAGGTGGAAGTCATTAAGATCGTTAGAACATTAAAACAAGCATATATCGCAAACCGGAATGAGTTACTCAACGTACCATATATGATTTTGGGGTAGGACAAGCTACTTTAGCCAACCAACCTGGCTATTCCGGGTTTCCCATGCCGAATTTGTGAGATTCCATCATATTAACGGTCGAATTCCATGTTTATTTCTGTTTTTACTATTTTTAGTAAGTTTTAGTTTGATTATAACTCTTCATCCGTTGGGCTTTAAGAGTTGTGTCCAACATGAAAAGTGCTTAGAATAATTAGGAGAATAAAGTGGTTAAGGCAAATAAGACACTTACTATAAAAACTAAATTTACTATTTATAGTAAGTTACGAATTTCAGGGAGTTTCAGTTGTAGTTTAATTCTAAAATTTCTTCCAAGTCTTAGTATCCCTATTTAAATGGTTGTAGACTCGTTTATTTCAATTATCAATCAAATTGCAAATTTTATAGAATTTATTTTCTATTTTCCTTGCTTTTTTTCTCATGGATTCAAGAAATCTCTGTGAGGAGTCTAGAGAAGCTCCGTGGATTCAAAGTAATTATCCCCGAGGAAGATGGTGATCGACCTCATCATGTTTATCCCTGTGTCAATATTCATTCCTTCCGCACCACCAACTGATCCCACAAAGAATGTATACACCCAAAACAACACTTTGTTGAGTCATTTCATCAAACACCCAACCAGAGCATCAATATCAAAATAATCGAGTCATTGAGTCGATTCGATCTGAGTCGATTTGAGTCGAGGTTTTATCCAAGCTCGACCGCAAGTTCGAACTCAGCTCGAAATTTTTTCGAACTCCAAAATCCAGCTTAACTCGGTCTAAATCTAATTTCGAGCCAAGGAGAATCAAGCTTCTCCAAGTGAAGTCGAGTGAGCTAACTGAGCTAAGACGACTGGTGTACAACTCCAGCTAGTATTGGCTAGTGGCCAATGCTTCGTGGTCCCACCATAATGTATATATTTCATCGTGCCATCCATCCAACTTTTCATATCATTTTATGCTATGATCCAAAAAATGAGGTAGAGTTAAATCTCAAGTAGACCACACCATAGGAAATATTGTTGATTGAATGCCCACCATTTAAAACTTCTTGTGGGTTACAAAAGTTTTGGATCAAGCTGATTTTTTATTTTATCCCGGTATGTATGACCTAATCAATATGATAGATGTCAAATAAGCATTACAGTGGGCCTTTGGAGGTTTTTAACGGTAGGCTTTTAATCATTGTTGTTTTTTATGGTGTGGTCCACCTGAGATTTACATCTGCCTCACTTTTGGAATTAAGCCATAAAATAATCTAGAAAAATGAATGGATGGCGTGGATGAAACAAATACATCACGGTGGAGCCCACAGAGCATAGCCAAACTGCCTCCAGTACCAAAGGAACAGTTGTGAATGCCAACCCTTAGTTTTATGTAGGCCACTGTGGTGCCATGATGGGTTTTTTGACCCGTCGTCAACCGGTCGTGAGCCTCGCTAGACCGGTCGAAGACTGGCCTCGACCAGTCAAAGGAGTCGAGTCGTGGCACGACTCAAAGTCCAACGACTGTGGACTATTTTTCTCCGAGGTGCTCGACTAGTCGACCGAGGTGCTCGACCGGTCGAAGGTGGCTCTCGACCGGTCGAAGGCTCGCTTCGACCAGTCGAGCTTACATAGATTCGTTCCGCGATTTTGCGCGGATTTCGTGTTGCAAGTCCTTTCGCAACTGGGATGCGGAAGGGAGTTTCCTAAAACTATAAATAGGAGTTCTTAGGGTTTTCTAGGTATGACAAGAGGGTTTCCTAAAGCTTTACAAGGGATTTGCTAAAGGGTTTATGGCTATCAAAGGTGAGAGAGAGGGAGAAAGAGAGAGAGGAAGCTTATAGAAGGGAGGTTCTGCTCGTGGAGGTTATCTACTGTGCAATCTATATCTCAGTGCTTCTATGTCCTCGTAATCGGTTAGATCTCTCCGTTTTCTCTATTTCTCTTATTGTTTATCCACTCCTACGTGAGTGAAGAAGGTTGTAACGTTCTGCTTTATAGTGGATTGTTGATCTGGACGAGGTCCCGTGGTTTTTACCTCTTTGAGGGTTTTCCACGTAAAAATCTCTTGTGTGGTATGTGATTGATGCATTGATTGTTTTCATTGCTTTATTATCCATAATTCTGGTTTGTTCTGGAGGGCTAGATCCTAAGGTTTTGTGCAAGGCCCCCAACAAAGTGGTATCAGAGCTAAGTTCATTGAACGGGTAGGATCGGTTTGAATTATGGAAGGTGGCTCATCAAGGATGATCAGCCTCAATGGTTCTAACTGGACCATATGGAAGGCTAAGATGGAGGACTTGCTTTATTGCAAGGACCTATATTCTCCAATTTTAGGCATATAAGAAAAAACCAAGGATATGACTGATGATGATTGGAAGAAGATGGACCGAAAGGCGGTGGGGTTTATTAGACAATGGTTGGATGATTCTGTGTTCCACCATGTGTCTACGAAAACCTCAACCGCTAGCCTATGGCTAAAATTACAAGGGCTGTATGAGAGGAAGACAGCCGGTAATAAAATTTTTCTGATAAGGTGACTTGTGAATCTCAAGTTCAAGGATGGTGGTTCTGTGGCCGAGCACATGAATGAGGTCAGCAATATAGTGAACCAACTCTCCTCTATGAAGATGGTCCTAGATGATGAATTGCAGGCTTTACTTTTGCTTAGTTCATTGCCTGACAGTTGGGAGACATTGGTGGTGTCTCTAAGTAACTCCGCGCCAGACGAAAAGATATCCATGGAACAGGTAACTAGCTGTCTCTTTAATGAAGAGACAATGAGGAAGTCTCAGGGGTCTACTCAACAAGAGGCCCTTATGACATAGGAACGGGGAAGAGGAAAGAACAGGAAGGGTGGGAAGGCCCGAGATAAATCAAGAGGCAAGTCGAGTAACAGAAAAGATGTTGAATACTGGAATTATGGCAAGAAGGGTCACTATAAGCATGAATGTCGTAAGGCTAAGAACGACAAGAAAGGGAAAGGAAATGAAGATGAATCAGATTCTACTACGGTCGCTTCAGATGGCGACATGGTAGTTATTCTTTCAATAGATCATGATGTATGTCTCACGGCTACGAGTCAGGACACCGACTGGGTGATAGACTTGGGAGCATCTTTTCATGCGACTCCACGCAAGGACTTCTTCACGAGCTACAAGTCAGGTGACTATGGGACTGTGAAGATGGGAAATTTCGGCGTATAAAAAATCGTGGGAGTCGGTGATATTTGTGTGAAGACCGATGTGGGCTGCACATTGGTTCTCAGGGATGTGAGGCATATCTCGGACCTTCGCCTTAACTTAATGTCAACGGGAAGGTTGGATGATGATGGCTATGAAAGTCGGTTTGCTGGTGGGCGATGGAAGCTCATCAAGGGTTCGTTGATCGTGGCCAGAGAAAAGAAGTGTTGCACCCTTTACAAGGCAAGTATCAGTATGTGCAAGGGTGGGTTGAACGCAGCGGAAGATTCAGCTATTGACATGGCACAGGCGTCTAAGCCACATGAGTGAAAAAGGGCTTCAGCTACTAGCGAGGAAGCGACTCCTTTCAGATGTGACAGGTACACCTCTCAAAACCTGTCTTGATTGTTTATCAGGGAAACAACATAGAGTTTCATTTATTAAAATTGTTTCTCATGTTAATAAAGTGCATACATTAGATTTGGTTTATTCTGATGTTTGTGGTCCTATGAGGACAAAAACCTTGGGTGGGGCATTGTATTTTATTACTTTTATAGATGATGCATCTAGGAGGGTTTGGGTTTATGCTTTGAAATCCAAGGACGAGGTCTTTGGTATTTTTAAATTGTTTCATGCTATGGTCTAGAGAGAGACAGGTAGACCATTGAAGTGCATCTGCACTGATAATGGTGGTGAATACATTGGCGACTTTCATGAGTACTGCAAGTCCCTGGGTATACGGCATGAACAGACGGTTCCCAAGACCCCCCAACATAATGGTATAACTGAGCGAATGAATTGCACCATTGTAGAGAGAATCAGATGCATGTTATCCCATGCAAAATTGTCCAAGACGTTCTGGGGAGAAGCAATGCACACGGCGGTGTATTTGATAAACAGGTCTCCATCAGCCCCATTGAATGGAGAAGTACCTGAGAAGGTGTGGACTGGACATGACTCATCATACAGTCATCTCAGGGTGTTTGGATGCAGGACATCAGTTCACGTATCTAAGGACGAGAGGTCCAAGCTCGATATGAAGATCAGGCAGTGTGTGTTCTTGGGGTACGGTGATGAAAAGTTCGGTTACAGGTTATGGGATCCGACCGAGAGGAAGCTCGTCAGGAGCAGAGATGTGATTTTCTTTGAAGATTAGTGTATAGAAGACATTGGTAAGCCAAAGAAGAACCAGCCTAGTTCAAGTAAGCTAGAGGACATGGATCCGATTATTCCTCCCGTGGTGCCTGATGACGGGGGAGTACAGCAAGGTGCAGAGGACGAGAGAGTTCCTTAAGAAGATGGACCAGGGGAGCAGCCCCCACTTGATCCACCTGTTAAGCCATAGGCGAGGAGGTTATCTAGGGACGACAACCGTCCAAGAGGTACTCGCCACATGAGTACATTATGCTGACTGATGGGGGAGAGCCAGAAGATTATTCTGAGGCCCTAGCCGGCGAGCATAAGGGGGAGTGGTTGAAAGCTATGCAAGAGGAAATGGAATCCTTGCATAAGAACCACACCTATGACATGGTGAAACTGCCTAAGGGTAAGAAAGCTCTGAGCAACAAGTGGGTGTTTAGAAAGAAGATTGAGCAGAAGAATTCACAGATAAGGTTCAAGGCCAGACTTGTGGTGAAAGGGTTTGGTCAGAGGAAAGGCATAGACTTCGAGGAGATATTCTCACCAGTGGTGAAGATGACATCCATACGGGTGTTACTTGGGTTGGCAGCTAGTATAGATTTGGAGATAGAGCAGTTAGATGTTAAAACTGTCTTTCTCCATGGTGACCTGGAAGAAGAGATCTACATGCACCAACCAAAGGGGTTAGAAATCAAGGGCAAAGAGCATATGGTGTGTAGGCTGAGGAAGAGCTTATATGGGCTGAAACAAGCTCCACGGCAATGGTACAAGAAGTTCGATTCGTTCATGTTACAGCATGGGTATGACAGAACGGAGTCGGACCACTGTGTGTTCATGCGCAAGTTCTCAGATGCTGATTTCTTAGTTCTGCTATTATACGTTGATGACATGCTCATCATGGAAAAAAACATCAAGAAGATCGACAGGCTGAAATAGGAGTTGGGCAAGTCTTTTGCGATGAAAGACTTGGGCCCGGCTAAACAGATCCTAGGAATGGAGATAACCCATGACAGAAGCAGCAGGAAGCTCTGGCTGTCACAAGAGCGGTATATTGAGAAAGTCCTAGAGTAGTTCAATATGAATGCAGCAAAGCCGGTCAGTACTCCACTGGATGGTCACTTTAGATTGAGCGACAGGCAGTGTCACAAGACAAAGGCAGAGGTGGAAGAGATGCAGAAGATACCCTACGCGTCAGCGGTAGGAAGTTTGATGTATGCTATGGTGTGTACACGCCCAGACATAGCATATGCGGTTGGTGTTGTCAGTCCGTATCTTGTCAATCCTTGCAAAGAGCATTAGGCAGCGGTGAAGTGGATACTGCGGTATCTAAGAGTCTCATCCAGGTTGAGCCTATGCTATGGTGACGGTAAACCTGTGTTAGAAGGCTACACAGATGCAGATATGGTAAGTGACATAGACTCCAGTAAGTCTACATCGGAGTTCATGTTCACGTTTGCAGGGGAAGCGGTTTCTTGGCAGAGCAAGCTACAGAAAGTTGTAACATTGTCGACGACAGAGGCCGAATACATTGAAATCACAGAAGCATGTAAAGAGATGCTTTGGATGAAAAGGTTCCTATAGGAACTTAACCTGAAGCAGGAGGAGCACGTGGTCTATTGCAATAGTCAGAGTGTTATACACTTGAGCAAGAATCCAAGTCAACATTCCAAGTCGAAGCACATAGAGATTCAGTATCACTGGATCAGGGATACTTTGGAACAGAAGGTGTTACAGCTTGAGAAGGTCCACACGGACAATAATGAGTCAGACATGATGACCAAGGCTTTGCTCAAGGATAAGTTTGAGGTTTGTAGAAACCTGGCTGTCTTGAAAAAGGTGGATCCCTCCTGAGTCAAAAAGGAGGAGATTTGATGGATTTTTTGACCCATCGTCGATCGGTCGTGAGCCTCGCTCGACCGATCAAAGACTGGCCTCGACTAGTCGAAGGAGTCGAGTCGTGGCACGACTCAAAGTCTAGCAACTGTGGACTATTTTTCTCCGGGGTGCTCGACTAGTCAAAGGTGGCTCTCGACCGGTCGAAGGCTCGGTTTGACCAGTAGAGCTTACGCAGATTCGTTCCGCGATTTTGCGCGGATATCCTGTCACAAGTCCTTTCGCAACCGGGATGCGGAAGAGAGTTTCCTAAAACTATAAATAGGAGTTCCTGGAGTTTTCTAGGTATGACAAGAGGATTTCCTAAAGCTTTACAATGGATTTGCTAAAGGGTTTAGGGCTATCAAAGGTGAGAGAGAGGGAGAAAGAGAGAGAGGAAGCTTATAGAAGGGAAGTTCTGCTCGTGGAGGTTATCTACTGTACAATCTATATCTCAGCGCTTCTATGTACTCGTAATCGATTAGATCTCTCCATTTTCTCTATTTCTCTTATTGTTTATCCACTCCTGCGTGAGTGAAGAAGGTTGTAACGTTCTGCTTTATAGTGGATTGTTGATCTGGACGAGGTCCCGTGGTTTTTACCTCTTTGAGGGTTTTTCCACGTAAAAATCTCTTGTGTGATGTGTGATTGATGCATTGATTGTTTTTATTGCTTTATTATCCATAATTCTGGTTTGTTCTGAAGGCTAGATCCTAAGGTTTTGTGCAAGGCCCCAACATGTCATTCTTCTAACTTGCCTCGTCAGGATGAAAGTAATCACACTCGTGAAAAAAAAAAAAAAAAAAACTATATTTTCAGCACTCCCTTCAAGCTGGCCCACCTGTTGACGGAGTGGATATCATGCACGGGCGTAGATTGGCGCTACCCACCAGGACCTAATAAGTAAAAACCAACCTATCAGGGGCTCTGTGGAGACCACTGTGATACATGTATTTTATCCAAGCCGTCCATCCATTTTGAAAGATCATTTCAAGGCACTAGCTGAAAAGAAACAGATCTAAATTGACCACACCACATGATACAATGATAATACTGACACCGTTGAAACCTTCTTAAGACATACCGTGATGTTCATTTGCCACCCAATCTATTCATAAAGTCATATAAACAACGAAGGAAAAACATAAATATCAACTTGTACAAAACTTTTGTAGCCCCGAGAGATTTTAAGCTGCGTTAAGGTGGGCCCCACAAAGTCCATGACCGTCCGTCTCTAGCTAAGTTCCGGTGGGGTAGTACCCAATCCCCGCCCCTCATGTACGCAAACTCATTTTTCTTCGCAGAAGCCGCAGTCACGCGTGAATTTTCGGAACGTGGATTGCGTTCTTACCCGACGTCTCTAACCACGAACGGAAAGTTTTGCGGACGGGGCCCACGGTAACGTGTATGTTTATCCACGCTGACGAACGGGGGCGGGGCCTACGGTGACGTATCTGTTTGCCCATGCTGTCGGTCTTTTTCTCTGTTTGTTTTTTTGAGGTAAGACTAACACTAAAGTAGACCACTCCACGTATAACTCTTGCATTTAATGTTTTATACATTTGATGCAACTCAAGCTTACCATTTAGTGTGATCCACTTTATCATTAGATCTACCATATTTTTGGGCTCATTCATAAAGATAATACGAGAAAAACAGTGAACGGCATAGATAAACAGATACATTACAGTGGGCCTCCCATAGAATTGTCGCAATCAGCGTCCGAACTTTCGCCACACTTTTGTGACACGTACCAGAATTCTCTGCAACAATTATTTTAGGCTAAAACATAAGATTGTGGGGCCATGTATGTAAAATCCACACCGTCCATCAGGTTATATACTCAATTCTTAGACCTTGGGTGTAAAATCAGCGACATCCAAAGCTCAGGTGCGCCACACGATAGTGAACAATCTGGATGGGATTCCACCGTAGGTTTGTGTGTGGGGTTAGCATGTTACGTATCTTTTATCAAACCCGTTAATCAGGTGTATCTCATCAGGATGAAGCGAAAACACAATCATTAGCTTGATGTGTGAACTTGAAGCGTTTTGAGAGAAATTTACATTGATCCTGATGGTGTGGCCCATCAGAATTTTTTATCCGGATGATACTTTTATTTACGTACGGTTAAAATGATGATCCCCACCTGATGGATGGAGTGGGTTTAAATATAACACATGGTGGACCCTACACAGACGCGTTAAATAGGTGGTGTAGACGATTCTTCTCATTGCGTAAAACTGTTTTCAATCCTGGCATGTGCTACCGGCTTCCATACGGCAAACGCCAATGCTAGGGATTTGATCTGGACCGTCCACGTGGTGAAACACAAGGGAAATTATTCCATTCAGATACATATAATTCAACGCCGACCATTTCTTTCATTATTTGACGGTCTTGTCAAACACGAGTAATTTGACAAGTGTCCATTACTTTATCTAATGTGTGATGGTTTAGTCAATTCTCACCCAGGTGGGGACCCTGGATGGACGATCTGGAATGACTGTCTATCTGCATGGCGAAGGATAGGTGAGAGACATTGTATCACAGCTCGATCAGGACTCGGATTCGGTAATGACCCTTACAGAGCCGCGTGGGTACGTAGTCAGTGCCGGAAAAGCTCTTTGGGCCTATCATCATGTATGTGTTTTATGCACGCTCTCAATTTCTACTTTAGTCCATGAGCCCAAAAATGACGCAGAGTCAACCTCAGGCAGTTCTCATCAGGAAAAACAGTAATGATTGAACACTTACCATTAAAAACCTCGTGGGGCATGGTAGTTTTGGATCAAGCTGATATTATTTGTATTTTTCCTTATTCAGGTTTGTGTGACCTAATCAATTAGTAGAATGGTAAATAAATATTACAGTTGGCCTTAAGAAAATTTTAATGGTGGGCATTCAATTACCACTGTTTTCCTGTGATGTGGTCCACGTGAGATTGAATCTGCCTTATTTTTGGGCTCATGCCCTAAAATAATGATCTAAAATTAATGGACAGTGTGGATAAAACAAATACGTAATGATGGGACACATAGAACATTAATTAGCGCTCCATATGGTAGGGGTTACTACGAATCCGAGTGGGATCTTACATTAAAATAAAATTTTAAAAAAAAAACATTGGGATTAAATGGTATTGAATTGTATCATATGGGAATAACACAATTATTACATAATGATTACGTGTATGTAAATATCATGGTATTTTGGCCATTTAATCTCTTGTTTAAGATAAAATTCTTGCTATTGAAAAGATATTGGATTAAGCAAAATTCCATTTGATGGGTTATGGAGTTGTAATCAACAAATTAAATTCGCAACATATATAACTAAAATACCTAGTGTAAAAGGTGGCATGAATAAACACATACATCAATGTCGGGCTTACATGTGTAAGGGATTTCAAAATCAAAATCCTACGTGGGACCAAATACAATTTCATCCCACCTAATTCACCTTTTAAAAAAATTGTACGGAACCCAATGCAATTCTATTCCACCTCATCTCATCTAATAACATGGGCCAAACGCATACTAACAGGAGACTAAATCCTCTGCGACTAAAGGTGTTAATGGGATGGGCTCAGGCCTAAAAAATCAGAATTTTAAATAGGCCCAGCCCAATATTCAGCCCAAACAGATCAAATCCAAGCCCAAACCTTGCCAGGCCCGGACCCTTACTGCCCTATGTACGAGTCACGACGCCTCAAAGTCATTCCCAGTCCGTGGTTACATCCTCCGAGGACAAAAATCAAAAGTGAGCCACACCACATGAAACAACAGGTATGGAATGCTGCGCATCTTTCATCAAAACCTTTCATTCACTTTAACTTTACTGGATGATTCTCAAGAAAAAAAAAAAATCCAACTTTACAGGATGAAGAGAAACAAAAATCAGCCTGATATAGGACTCATTTAGGCCACAAAATAAGATCTTAGCAGTGTTTGTAACAATCTTATATTGTTACCTTTGGTGTGGTCCATATGAGTTTTTAATCAAGATTATTTTTTGCATGTACAGTAAAAATAATCTTGTACAGTAAAAATAATCTGTCTCGCCTAATGAACGGAGTGGATTTTACATTTACAGAATTGTGGACTCACATAGGTTTGCCATTTCACGCAGTGCGTAAAATAAACGTTACCGTCCGACAAAAGTTTTCTCATTCTACTATTCTTGGTCTAGTAAGTGATGACCGGACGACGCACTCTCATTTTTCAAAATGATTAAAGATATGGTACTGAGACGGAGTAGGAAATTTCAAAGACATGCAATCTCAAATTTGGAACAGGGCATATCTTAACTCAAATCAAACCATTGAGATCGTCCATGGGGGCCATATAACGGATGGTCCAAATGAAAACTAGTCAAATCCAACCTCATTCTCAGATAATTGCGTTGTGTAATACGGTAGATACGCCTTTATAAAGTTAAAAGTACACGCGAATGAACCAGCCTTCTTGGCTGAGTAGCAAATCATTCCCGGCCCACGGGCTTATTTACTTTATATTGACTCGTCTGCGTAGTTGCGTGGCTCGTACGATTCTTTCTCTTCTCTACCCCGGAAGGGACGCAGGTTCGGTGGATCTTTGACTGTTGGGTCCACTGTGATGTATGTTTCTTATATTCATGCGGTTCATCTGTTTTTACGGATTGTGAGTGGATGAGACCAAAAAAAACTTAGCAGATCCAAATCTCAGGTGGACCACACCAAGGAATCAGCAGTGAAAGACCATTAGAAACTTCGTGGAGGCCACAAAAGTTTTGGTTGAAGCTGATATTCTTGTGGTCCTTTCATGACCTGTGACCTTATTATAAACAGGTTGGATGGAAAATAAACATTCCTTTGGCTCCCAAGAAATTATTAATGGTGAGCGTTCAATCACCACTGTTTCCTGTGGTGTGGTCCACTTCATATTTGGATCTGTTTAATTTTTGGGCTAATTCCCTAAAATGATCTGAAAAAACGGATGGACGGCGTCGATATTACACATATACATCAACATGGGCCCCACGATCAGGACAGTGGATCCGGGAATCCACCGAAGTCGCGTCCCGGACGATGCTTACCAGGCATCGCAGTTACCATCGTAGGGTATGGACGCGTGTCCGAAATCCTGACCATTCATCAGCAAATGTATACTGTGAACATGCTCTGGAAAAAAAAAAAATGTCCACTTGTATGAAAATAATAATAATAATAAAAATGGTTCGCTTGATGAGTGGCTGCCCTGATTTCTTGCATACGGCATGTATAGAGTGGGCAATACCTAATGAATGGGCCAGATCTATAACCCATGTGCGATGAAAGGTGGTAAATGGCAGGTTACAGGCTGCCCTACCTAATGACATGAATAACGTATAGGGATAATAGGGGTGCCGTACACGGACAGAAATGTTCTTGCATCCGAACCGACCATGTCATGCACCAGTCTTTGTTAGGCGGGCGCATGAAAGGAAACAGCAGGGGACGTCCACCCTTATCTGTAAGGGGCCCACTGTGACATCTACTCCAACGACCAGATGTGTCAGCCCATTTAAGCTCAGGACCAAAACTAGGACACGATTTTACTGCGAAAGCCTAGCACAGGACCCAAAACTCGGACGCGGATTTACAGCCAAAAAGTTCCTGCGCTCGGATGCTCCCTGAGTCCACCGTGATGTTCGTGAGAAATCCATACCGTTCATCCGTTTTTTTCAGATCATTTTAGGACATGAGACCAAACGTTAGGTGGATAGTCTTACGAGAGGGAAAACGGGGAAGAGTTTTCTACCGTTGAAATCTTCCTGGGATCTTAGGTTAATGTTTATATGCCATCCAAATCGTTTATAAGGCTTTGTGGCCATATGAATGTTTCAAACGGTGGTGATCATTGAATCCCCACTGTTTCTTCTCGTGCAGACCACTTGAGTTTTGGATCCACTTAAAATGAGCTCTCAAAATGAATGCACACCAAATTTCTCACGGAGTGGGCCCCACCTAGCATTGTAGCGTAGGAACTTCCCACTTAAAGGCTTTGGCAGGAAATACGCGGAATGCGCCGTATAGAACACAGCAGTAAGGTCTGTACGTGTTGACGTGGCAAGGTTTTGTGGCCCCCCACCATGATGCATGCCTTATATCCACACTGTCCATTCATTTTTTTTCAGATCATTTTAGGATATGATTCAAAAATGAGGCAGATCTAAAGCTCAAGTGGACCGGAAGCAGTGGGAACAATGATGTCCACCGTTGAAATTAAACCTTCCTAGGGCCACCATGATGTTTATTTGCTATCCAACCTGTTAAAAAAGTCACTCAGACATGGATGAAGGGAAAACACAAATATCATCTTGATCTAAAACTTCCGTGTCCCACAAAAAGTTTTCAATGGTAGGCGCTCAATCCCTATTGTTTCCGGTAATGTAGTCCACTTGAGCTTTGAATCTCTTTCCTTTTTGGGCTCATACCCTAAAAAACGATATAGCAAAATGGATGGACTGTGTAGACATAACACATACATCCTGGTGGGGCCCACAGAGCTTTGGGACATCAACCCACTACACCTACCTCAATGCTGTTTTCTCCACCACTCAATTCAAGTCCAAATCATCAGCCCACCCGTGATTCAGGTGGGCCACACCAAAGCACATATATGTACAACACACTCATTATCGACAATGCTACATTTCATTACACAGCTATCACAGCATCAAAATCCACCAACTTGGAAGCCATTGTCAGCTTTCAGCCATGTTTTCTAACCTCCTATTGTGGTTTCTCCTCATGAGAATTGCAGCTTCTGAAGGCAACGACGAGTTCATTTACAACGGATTCCACGGTTCAAACATACGCCTGGACGACTCGGCAGAAATCACATCCAACGGCCTCCTACTTCTCACCAATTCCACAAATCAAAAAGGTCATGCCTTCTACCCCATTCCCCTCCACTTCAAACCTTCACACGGTGAAATTCAATCTTTCTCTACCAATTTCGTCTTTGCAATCGTACCCCAGTATCCGAATCTAAGTGGCTCCGGCGCCGCCTTTGTGATCTCACCCTCAAAGGATCTCACCAAAGGTAAGGTGGGCCAATACATGGGAATCTTCAATCCGAAGAACAACGGCAATTCCTCGAATCACATTGCCGCCATTGAGCTCGACACAGTCCATAATGAAGATTTCCATGATATAGACGATAACCATGTTGGAATCGATCTCAATGGCTTAGATTCAATCGGGTCCGATCCTGCAGCTTACTTTAGTAATATGAGCGGCGGGTTTCAGAATTTAAGCCTTATAAGCGGAGAACCGATGAATGTTTGGGTAGAATACAATGGTCCCCGAAACCTTCTCAATGTAACATTATCTCCTATCAACATTCCTAAACCCGATTTTCCACTTGTGTCGTCGACGGTGAATTTTTCATCGATCATGGCAGATGACATGTATATCGGTTTCTCTTCAGCAACCAGTAAAGCTCCAACATCTCATTACATCTTGGGATGGAGCTTTAAGATGAACGGTCAAGCTAAGGCCCTTGATCCCTCTCTCCTTCCTAAGCTTCCAGAAAGAATATTAGGACCCAAAAAGAAATCGAAGTTTTTGTCAATTGGGTTACCTGTAATTTTGCTATTTTTCATTTTAACGGTCACTTTGGTTGTCGGTATTATCGTGAGAAGGAAGATTAAGTTCGCAGAAATACTAGAAGATTGGGAACGTGAATTAGGGCCACATCGGTTCTCATACAAGGATCTATTCATGGCCACAAAGGGCTTCACAGACAAAGAGCTACTTGGGGTCGGAGGTTTTGGTAGGGTTTATCGAGGTGTGCTGTCGCCGTCGAAGATAGAAGTGGCTGTGAAGAGAATTTCTCATGAATCTCAACAAGGGATGCGGGAATTCATATCGGAGATCGTGAGCTTGGGTCGTCTCCGTCATCGGAACTTGGTGCAACTTCTCGGTTATTGCCGGCGAAAGAGAGAGCTCTTACTGGTCTATGATTTCATGCCTAATGGAAGTCTGGACAAGATCCTCTTTGAGCATCCAAATTCAATGCTGAGTTGGAGCCAACGGTTTCGGATAATCAAAGGAGTAGCTTCAGGGCTTCTCTACTTGCATGAGGAATGGGATCAGGTCGTCCTTCACAGAGACATCAAAGCCAGTAATGTTTTGTTAGATAGCGAGATGAACGGTAGATTAGGCGACTTCGGCCTTGCTAGATTGTATGATCATGGTACTGATACACAGACGACCCACATAGTTGGGACTGTCGGATATCTTGCACCGGAGCTGACTAGGACTGGGAAGGCTACCACAAGCACTGATGTATTCTCATTTGGAGCTTTCATACTGGAGGTTGCTTGCGGGAGGAGACCTATCGATACTCGATCGTCGGTAGGTGAGGTGATCTTGGTCGAATGGGTATCGCAATGCTGGAGGAGAGGGAGTATTCTGGTGGCTGCAGATCCGAAACTGGGACTGAACTATGAAGTGGAGGAGATGGAATTGGTGTTGAAGCTTGGATTGCTTTGTTCGCATCCGTCGTCGGATGAGAGGCCGAGCATGCGGCAAGTAATGCAGGTTTTGGACGGCGATGCTCCTTTGCCTGAGCTCTCATCGGACGGTCTACGAGCAGCGATCACGACGGTGGGCCTTCATCAAGGGTTCGATGATTTACGGTTGTCGTATCCTTCTTCAAACGGGTTCGCAAGCACGTCATCGCTGCCAGGATCGATCCTCTCCGGTGGCCGTTGATGAACGATGGTAAGGTGTTTAACGATGGTGTGAGTTTGCTATGTTTTAACACATCCATTGCATTGCTGGAATACAGAAAATAGGGTTGACGTTGACGAGAAAGTAGCTACTTGTGGTTAACGTGTATCCTTTTTCGTCGTTTATCTTTATGCTACTTTTCTTAAAACGTAGCAGACGCTCATTGTAAGTCTTTCAAAGTTTTAGTGGATAGGTGTAAGCGTGTGGACCTGCAATGTCGATGAATACGGAAACGCTCGGTTCAAGTGGGCTTATCTTTCGCTGATCCAAACCGTTGATATGATGAGACCGTAGGTCTATGGACCAAAATTATCTCAGATAGGAAGATCCTGATATAGATCATTTGCCCTTTAATTCTGTTGAATATCATCCGTTGCTGGATTTGATGGGGCCACCTATATAAACTTTAAGATTCTTCCATCTCCGGTATTTTTGGTCTTTGACCCCACAATATAAAAGGTTTAGATCTCGGATGCATGGCCTCACTGGTACAAAGTGACAGCCTGAATTGTAGAGATCATATCTGAAATGTGTGTTGGGATTCTCACTGTGGGCCCATTGACGGTGGGAGATTGGTGTGCACCGAGTTCTCGGTGTTCACACCATGTACTTACAAATACTGTGCTCAACCCTAGCCCAACCTGAGGTTCCTATACCTCAACCCTAACGCAACCCTTGGGTTGGAAATTCTCAACCCAAGCCTAACCCAAGAAGGCTTGGTCGGGATAGTCGGGTAGATATATGCTAATATTTTCATTACAATATTAAATTATTATATTTTTAATACATGTCTTATTTTTTATGCCTATAAATTTATTAATTATATATGTATTTATTTACTGCAAAAGAAGTTCATTTTTTCTTAACAAATAAGCTATGATATATAATAAATACTTCATTGAAAATTGTATTGTGTATCAAGCAATCTTTTTGAGGGAGAAATCCAGCGTATATTGTTAGCTTGAGTAATTGATAATGAGTGGACCAATGAACCCGACAGCATTGGAATTTCCTGTGCATAGACCATTTACACTCAATTATAATTAATTTATAAAGAGTTTATATATTGATTGGGTTGGGATTGGTTAGGGCAATCCGAGACCTCAACCTGAGTCCAACCCAAGCTTTATCGGGTTGGTGTTTGTATGGCCCAACCCTGAGACCAAACCCAATACAGTCTGCCCAAGCTGAACCTAATGTTGGGTTCGCCACATGTCAGTCGGGTTGAACTCGCCCAACTTTCAGCCCTACTGTGTTATTTTATTTTATTTTATTTCAGCTCCGTATTTGTGTCGGCTGATGTTCATACGCCTCAGATGTTCATATCCAAACCGTTGACGGTGAGCTCCCATCCACCAATCGGATAAGTCTCAACATGTGATGAGCTTGTGGAAAAATTAGCTCCATCTGCTCACGAGCTGATCCTCATGGGCGGCCAACACAGTCACGTGATTGGTTGAAAGTTATCATCCTTTGCGTGGATGGTCATGGATTAGGTGCGGCTCATATTGTGGTGGCCACATTAATGCATGTATTATATATCCATGCCGTCCATCGGTTTTGCCACATTATTTTAGAGCATGGGCCCGAAATTGAAGGAGACCCAAATTTCAAGCGGACCATATTATAGGAAACCGTAGTGATTAAACCCCTTATCATTAAAAACTTCCTAGGACCCACTGCAACGTTTTTGTAATGTTTATTTTTCATCCAACCTGTTGATAAGGTCACGTAAACCTAAATAAAGGGAAAGGAATATCAGCTTGATCCAAAACTTTTGTGGCCCATTAATGGTCAATCACCACTGTTTTTTGGTACGGTCCACTTGAGAATTGGATTTGCTTTATTTTTTTGCAGCATGCCCTAAAATAATCTCTCAAAACAGATGGACGAAGTGGATATAGAATGCATACATCATGGTGGGCCTACCGTAAGAGCTTAGCTACGAGGTTTTCTAGCCCCACACGCACCTTTGGCTCTAGGGGGCGCGGATTAGATACTCACACGGACACCAGCCAATGGCTGATGGTCGGTGCTCTGTGGGCCCCACCATGATGTATGTGTTTCATCCATTCTGTCCATCTAATTTTATAGATCATTTTATAATATTACAGAAAACATGAGTTATATATCAATCGCAAGTGGACCACATTACACGAAACAGTGTTGAATGAACGTTGACCATTAAAACCGTTTTGGGGGCCATAAAAGTTATGGATCAAGCTGTTATTTATTTTTTCCCTTAATCTGGATCCTTATGACCTAATCAAGAGATTGGATGTCAAATAAAAAGTACAGTGGGCCTTAGGAGGATTTTAATAGTGATACTCAATCATTATTATTTTCCTGTCGTGTGGTCCACCTAAGATTTATATCCCTATCATTTTTGGTATCCATCTCTAAAAAGAATGAGATAGATCTAAAGTTCAAGTGGACCCACCACAAAAACCGTTGGAGCAGTCACACCCACTGTTGAAACATTTATAAGGCCCACCGTGATGTATTTTTGAGATCCAACCTATTCATAAGTTAACATAGAGAAAGATGAAATTAAAACAAAAATATCGGCTTGATCGGAAACTACTGTGGCCCCTGAGAAGTTTTGAACGGTGGGTGTTACTTTCCTCACTGATTTCTATGGTGGGGTCCACTTAAACTTTAGATCTATCTTATTCTTTTTGTAATTCCATAAAACAATCTCTCCAAATGTATGGACGGTATGGATACAACACATGCCTCATGGTGGGGTCCACATAACTTGGTGATGTCACTTCAATAGCGATTTGGCTACTGACCTTATCCGTATCTAATCCGCATCCGGCTCTAGGGCTGTCACTGGCCGGGCCTGGGTAGATCACATTTTAACTGTTTTAGGCTGGACTGTGAGCCCAGCCCTGTTTAAAATAGAGCTGTACATCGAGCCGAGCCAAGTCAAGTACAGGTGAGCCAAGTTTGGCTTGACCTTGTCTATGCTCACTTCGAGCTCGAGCTTGAGCTCAGCCTCGAACTTACCATTTGAGCTTAGCTTTGTTAGTCAAAATCTTTCAAGTTGAGGAGGCGAGCTTACCTTGTGTCGAGTGAGCTGCTCCCAATAGGATTCGATCCAATTCAACCTAACACGATCCAATCCAATCCAACACCCAACTCGCACCCAATTCAACCCAGTAACCCGACCCAACCCAACCCAACCCAACCCGAGTTTGAGCCGAGTCGAGATTCACTGTGATATAAGTCTGCTCGTTTTCTAAACGAGCTAGGTCATACGAAGCTTGGCTCGCCTCCAATTGTAGTTCAAGCCTAGCTAAATCAAGCCAAGCCGAGCGAACTTTTTAAGCTAGCTTGGCTCGTGTACAGCCCTATTTAGCTTTGGCTCGTGTACAACCCTAATTTAAAATACTGATTTTTCAGGCCCAAGCCTGGCCCATTTACACCCCTATTGGGCTCAACGAGCCCATTTGGCATGTTCATGACTAGCGCTGTCAATGGCTGTGCTAGGATCATTGATCGGCCCGCAAAGTAAAACCCAGGCCTGGGACAGGCCTATAACATGACAGGATAAAAGAAGCAGGCCTCAACATGGCCTGTAACAACTATAGAGTGCTGGAGCCTGAATCCGAGCCCAGCAATCCACTTTTGTGCAAGATCTGGACTGTTCATTAGTCGCACTCCATGATATATGATAAAATCCCTCTTCGTACCCTAAATGGGCCAGGCCAGACGGAGAGACTTAGACCTATATTGCCTGATTCCCTCAAGCTTAGATTTGAGGCCCATGGCTGCCAACGCCTCAAATTTCACTTTAAACCCAGACTGAACGGGCCCAAATATCGACGGCCCGGCCCATCTCACTTCCAGTGTAGACATTAACATACGAGCCTGTGGGCCTGGGGAGCAGATAAGCTGTTATCCGGGCGTGTGGAGCCTATCTTGATGAACTTTTTGCATATCTACGCCGTCTATCCGTTTTCTAAGATTATTTTAGGGCATTATACAAAAAATTAACTAGATTCAAATGTCAGGTGGGCCTTAAATACTAGAGAAAGTGGTGAATGACAATTTAAATCTTTTTGAATGCCACAAAAGTTTTGGATCAAGCTGATATTTATATTTTCCCTTCATCCAGGTCTGTTTGACCTTATCAACGAGTTGGATAGAAAATAAACTATACTGATAAGCTTTCAGTGGGCCCTAAGAAGTTTTTAATGGTAAATGTTAAATCAGCACTGTTTCCTGTGGTATGGTACACCTGAGATTTGGATCTGCTTCATTTTTGTGAGCATATAATAAAATGGGCTGGAAAAACGGATGGACGGTATGGATATACAACATATAATCAAGGTGGACCCCACAGTAAGGGTACACATAACCCGCTTCCGTGGGACCGACCTTGTTTATTTAAAATAATGATCAGGTACAGCGGCTGTATCATAAGTTTATGATACGGCGAATATCGAATGTGCAAAAGGTAGGTTACGTCATGCATGATGGATGCGGTTTGGCTGGAGACCCGAACACCAGCCAGCTAGCTGGTGTCAAAGATCTTAAGCCCTAAGCTCCCACCATGATGTATGTGTTTTATCAACGCTGACCATCCATTTTCCGGATCATTTTAGGGCATTAGCCAAAAAAAAATTTTTTTTAAAAAAAACACAGATCCAAAGCTCTATTACACAGCACCACAGGAAACAGTGGAGAGAATGATATCCACCGTCGAAACCTCCTTAGGATCCATAGTGACGTTTATCTGTCATCCAATCTGTTGATAATGTCATACAGACCTGAATGAAGGGAAACATAAATATTACTTTAATCTAAAGCTTTTTGGCCGCAGGAAGTTTTCAATTATAAGCATTCAGCCCCACTGTTTCCTGTGGTGTGGTCCACTTGAGCATTGGGTCTATCTCATTTTTGGGCTCATGCACTAAAATGATCTGAAAAACTGGATAAACAGCGTGGATAAAACACATGTCATGGTGGCGCCCAGAGAGCTTTGACATCAGCTAGCTGGGTGGTGTTCGAGTCATCAGCCAAATCGTATCCATGCATGATTGTTACCTAATATGTTATGGCATGGTGGAGAACCGATCTCTCTGATCATTTCTCTATCTAAATAAACCATAATGTTGTGACGATGGAGGCAAGTGAGCTACCATGAATCCCTGCTATTTCCACAAATATTGGGCACATGGATGAGATCAAAACCGTTGATTTAGAACGTCTAATAGTAAATGGGCTATATTTCAAAACTACATACATGGGTCACTTTCGCAGACTGGTTACAAATTTCATGGGATCCACCCCGTTCATCAGCTACGTTGCCTCATTTTAATCTTAGAGGCTAAAAGCCATGAGCATTCATGACTCATGTAGGCCACACCATTATATTGTGTAAGGTTTACGATGGTGTTTTCTAATCCACATCTGATGTGGCGCGTCAGGATGAATGAATTATCAAAAAATCACAGTATGTAAAAAACCTAGGTGGTCTATCCTATGTAGTTAGAGGTTTTATGTATAAAATTATGGAGTGGCCCACCTGAGTGTTGAATCCGCTTAATTTTTGGGATCAAGGCCAAACAAGGTATAATTTTCCTGATTAATTGTGGATTTTACTCATGTTTTTAGTCGTTTGCCCAAGTTACTGAAATTAACTTAGGTAGGTTCCTAGGCGAGGCAGTGTCTTCCATATGAACTTCACATTATTTGAACGATCGTAAGTCTTTAATTAATTTGTAGGGTACAAACAGATATTAAAAACTAAAAATTAGAAACAATACCTCACGTTTGGAGAGAGGATATTTATCACATGGTTAGCTAGGATATGATGTAGAGCAAAAATGTACTAGAAAAGGCTCGATTGAGGGCGGAAATAATTCGGGATGCATTTTTAGACATATATATTATATATGATTTTGGGATAATGGGACTTACTTAAGCCAACCAACCCCAGTACCAACCAATTCCACTATGCCGGGTTGCGAACACTAGATTTGCAAGATTCCATGAGGTCATGCCCACATATTTGCCAGATTCTATGAGATTGGCTGTCAAAAGTCTTTTTTAGTATAAAAAAAATAAATAGTTGGAGTATAACTTTTGATCCCTTGAGTTGTAGAGGACGGATTTCCTGTGAAAGCCTTTTGCATAAAGTTATTGTGATGGAAACCTAAGTATGACCACCGTGATGTTTGTGAGAAATCTACCCTGTCCATTCATTTTTTGAGCTTAGGACTTGAGACCAAAAGTGAGCAAGATACAAGACTCAAGCGGGCCGTGCTAAAGGAAAAGGTGAGTAGGTAAATTCCTACGGTTGAAACCTCCCTGGGTTGACAGTGATGTTTATATATCATTTATATAGTTCATAACGTCCCTACTGGGATGAATTGAAAACACAAAAATTAGACTGATTCAAAACTTTTGTGGCCCCATGAATATTTCAACCGTGGACATTAAATTTTCTCATTTTTGGCCTACTTGAGTCTTGGATCCAGCTCATTTTTAGTCCCATGTTCTAAAATGAGTTTTAAAAAATGAATAGATAGGGTAGATATCTCACAAACATCACATTAGGCCCTCCCTAACTTTACAACATAAGAACTTTATAGGAAAGGCTCACGCAGGAAATCCACATACAGTTGTAGAAGTCATGCTCAACATGAAAATGGCTTAAAAAGTTTATCCAAATTGTTTAGTAAGAATAGGATATCTATAAATAATAAATTGCAAATTCATTATTTAAGTCACATTTTTAAGGTGTTTGAGTTGGAGTCTAAGTCTAAAACTTCATCCTAAGCTTGAGTTAGTTATTTAAAGAATTATAATTTTATTTTTTCTATCATCAATCAAATTATTTTAAATTTATTAAAAATTATTTCTACTTGGAATTTGAGGAACTCCCTCTTTACACTCGTTCAAGACATGATACCATCTACCACACGTCCGTAGTTCAAAAACCCAAAGCTGCACTCCATGTGTCCAGCTGGTCCGGTCCATTTGGGGATAATTGACTAGTTGTTGTGAGGCCACCACGACCACTAGTTAGTGTGGAGCAACAAGGGCCATGTGGCTTTTGTATGACATATCCGACTAGTCCAACAGGTTAACGCCAGCATGACTTGCGGCTAAGGTGGGCCACACCATTGAAAGCAATATACCAACCACCCAAAACCTCAAAATTCAACACCCACCATCCAACAATGTTGCAGCACCATGATGATAGCATACACTAATATTCAAGCCAACTCAATCATCACTTAATAATGAATGTTTAAAATAGTATATGAGCCTAAAACAACTATGTTATATAGAGTACTGCATTCGACTGGATCACCCTATATATATCACGTTGCATTAGGCCGTTTCGCTACAAGACGGGCTGATATGGTTGTATCGTCCATGCACAACTCTCACATATTGGGGGATAAATATCGGTTTCGGAATATACCTTAAACATTGATCTGAACCGTCCAGTTGGTAAAAATTGCTGTATATTGATTTGCATTTGGAAAATCGGATAATTTATTTTTTCAATTAATGGACATTCTTTTGGCAAATATGGACAATTTACTGGTTTAGGATGATACATAGTCAGTGTAATTTTTCAGCAATATGATGCCTAAAAAAAAAAAAAAAACTGAAAAAAAAAGACCGACCAAACCATCAGATACGCCTTAAGTTCCCAAGGACCGCCTGATCAAGTAGGAGAGCGCCCCGGACCTTAGTAGGAAGGGCGGACTTGGAGACAAGAAATTATTTGGATTACCCTCATTGGCTAGTCTAGCCAGCGCATCAGCCACGGAGTTTCCTTCTCTAAAGAAGTGACTGAAAGAAAGGCTGAGAGGATGACGAAACTTCTGAATTGCACCTATCTTGTACCAAATGTGCCAAGAAACTGAAGCATACCTGTTCTTAGCTGCTTTAGCGATGGTCATCGAATCTGATTCGACGATGATGTTACGGAGGCCCAAGTTGGAGCAGATCGTGATGCCATCCAACATAACTTGGGCTTCAGCCATAGTGTTTGAAGAGTGACCGTAGTTGCGATGGAAGGCAAAAATCAGATTACCAAGGTGATCCCTACAGACCCCTCCACCACCACTCGGGCCTAGGTTCCCCCTAGAGGAACCGTCGACATTCAACTTGAGGAAGCCCCTGGGAGGTTTAAGCCAAGTAACTATGGAGTGGTGTCTAGGCAGATGAGGGTCAACCTTTGGAATATTGAGGAGCTGAAGCGTGATGGAATCTGCAAGAGAATTTCTGTCCTCACCCGGGATAAAGAAAGTTCATTCAACCAATGAGCAACTTTGGAGATAATCTGGGGGGCAGACATCACACGACCTTCAAATCGGGCCTGATTTCCCAGCTGATCACGCAAGGAACAAGACCAATGAGGCGAGTCACTCTGGTTTTCATGCTAGCTTTGGAAAACCACAGATTAAAGCGCTGCAGTATGGACTGATTCGGGAGGTAGTGGACACCAAAAATCTTGCTGAAGTGATTCCACACTGAGACAACAATCTTACCTTGGCTGAAAAGATGGTCCCAATCCTCCTCCCCGAGTCAGTGTTGAAATTAAAGGCTAGCTCAGAGAGGAACTCACCCGAGTTGTAACTCAACTTAGGGCCAAGCAAGTTGGTCTGAATTACCGAGTAAAACAGTTATCTATTGTAGTTGTTATGTGAAAAACCGAACTGACCCACAAAGTGGACATGTACGTGCACGCCATGGGGAGTTGTCAAGACGGTATTCCCGAAGAATCGACAGCACAAGGCCACCAACACATAGACCACTTAAGGGAGCTGAGATGAGTCTCGAAAAAAGACGCACTTGTTGAATTGAACTATTTTGGCTCGGAGCTTGGCAATAGAAATCGACGACTGACCTAACCATACCGACCTCGAACTTGACACGAGGAATGTTCGGAAAGAATCTTGAGTTGTAACATTACGGGATTGATATTCCGATGAGGTCCAACCGAGAATCACAACGACCAAGGCAGGATCAAAATTATTTTCAAAAAAATATTCCTACTCAAATATGGACTATTATAACAGATCGAAAAGATCCACTAAGATACACAGATTGCTTAAGGAACCTATATAAATACATCGATCCCTTACCTTAAAGAAAAGGAGGTATGCACAAAAATCTTAACTCCAGCCACATGACTTAGCTATCAGATGGTCCCCCCCCCCCCCCCCCCCCCCCCCCCCCCCCCCAATTGTCGTATTGAATAGCCTATAGGTGAAGCTAGGGGTTCAACCAGATCCGAGCCATAAAATAGCCATGATATTGTAAATCATAAGAAGATGTTTCAGCACCCTATCAATAAAAAACAGTTTCATGAATGACCCATACTGGAAACCTGATACGGTATACTACAAAAAGATACACCAACCCAACTGGCCGAGTCATCCCATACTCAGAAGAGAGTTGCAACTTGACTCAGTTCCAAATGAATTGATTCGCTGAGTTAAAAACATATGCAATGAGCCATGACATTGTACATTACAACAAGAGAATAAGCACTCTATCAATCAAGAATAGTTTCACAAACAAACCAATTGATGTAGAGCGGGTCGCAGACACTTTCATGTCCAAATTATGGATTAGAGAAGGCTTGATTGGAGGCAGAAGTCATTAAGACCGTCGGAACCTTAAAACAAGCATATCTCGCATATCGGAATGAGTTACTCGACGTACCATAAATGATTTTAGGGTAGGACGGGCTACTTTAGCCAACCACCATGCTGAATTTTCGAATTCCATCAGATCGACAGTTGAATTCCCTATTTATTTTTCGTTTTTACTATTTTTAGTAAGTTTTAATTTGATTATAACTCTTTATCCTTTGAGCTTTAGGAGTTGTGTCCAACATGAAAAGTGTTTAGAAAAAATAGAAGTATAACATGGTTAAGCCACATAGGAAACAATTTACTATTTATAGTAACTTACGAATTTCAGGGAGTTTTAGTTGTATTTTAATTCTGAAACTTCTTCCAAGGTTTACGTACCTATTTAAATGGTTGTAGACTCTCTCTTTTTTTTTTTTCTTTTTTTTTTTCTTTTTTTTTTTGTGTACTCACCAATTAAATTATGAATTTTATAAAATTTATTTTGTATAAAAGTTTAAATTGTTGTAGTCTGTAAGAAGTCCAGAGAAGCTCTTTGGATTCCGTGTAGTTATCCTTGAGGAAGACGACCTCATCAGGTTCATCCCTGTGTCAGCAATGCTGGAAACTGATATGATGTACCCCAGCAAGATACATCACCGGACTCCACGGAGTGATGAATCAACCCCACTCAGTCGAGTATTGACTCAGACCGGATGAATTGGTTCAAGTCGCCAAGTCCCAAAAAATAAAATAAAAAAAAACAAAAAAATAAACATGCATTGAGGCCATAATCATCAACTTCTATGAATCAAGAACAGTTATAGAAATGACTATAGTGGAAAACCGATATAGTATGCTACAACAAGAAGCAAAGCATGCAGCTAGCTCAGCCTTCAATGGTCACCGAAGAGAATCGGTTCAGCACCAGACAGTAAATGATATTGTGTGTTCTGAGGCGATGCAGGGTACAACCTAACAAAATCAGCAAACCCTTGATGAATCCTGGCCGCAGCCATGCTGGGACCGACACCATCCAAGCATTCATCTTCGAAGACAGCATCACCGTTCAAATACTGCATAACCTGCCTCATGCTCGGCCTTGCCTCCGGAATGGGGTGTGAGCAAAGCAGACCCAGCTTCAAAACCAGCTCCAATTCCTCCACCACATACTCATCACCAAGCCGACGGTCCCTCATCTCCCGAATCGATCCCCTCCTCCAGTTTTCAAACACCCAATCAACCAAAACTGCCTCCTCTGACGATACTCCCAACGATATCGGCCGCCTCCCACAAGCCACCTCAAGCAAAAATGCTCCGAACGAGAATACATCAGTGCTTGTAGTTGCCTTCCCAGTTCGAGTGAACTCAGGTGCAAGATAGCCCAGAGTCCCAACAAGCTGAGTTGTCTGAGGAGTGGTCCCATGATCATACAACCGAGCAAGCCCGAAATCTCCCAACCGTCCATTCAAATTCACATCTAATAGAACATTGCTCGCCTTGATGTCTCGATGCAACACAATCTGTTCCCATTCTTCATGTAGATACAGAAGCCCCGACGCTACTCCATGGAGAATTCTATATCGTTGATTCCAGTTAAGGATCGGCTTATCATTGGCGAAGAGGAACTTGTCTAAGCTTCCATTAGGCAAGAAATCATAGACTAACATGAACTCTCCCTTCCGTCGGCAATACCCAAGAAGTTGCACTAAGTTCCTGTGCCTGAGCCGGCCAATGCTCGCAATTTCCGATACAAACTCCTTTATACCTTGATTCAGATCATGTGAGACTCGTTTTACCTTCACTGCAACATGTACGCCGGATGCCGGTAAAACTCCTTTATAGACTCTTCCGAACCCGCCCGCCCCAAGGAGCTCTTTGTCACTGAAACCTTTTGTGGCGATGGAGAGATCCTTGTAAGAGAATCGATGGGGACCATATTCTTTTTCCCAATCTTCCCTTATTTCTACGTATTTTTTCCTCCTGACTATACACACAGTTCCGACAGCGGATACCAGAACAAGAACTGATACTGCCAATGACAACCCAATTTTCCAAACCTGATTTCCTGCTGATTCTCTTCGGAGTGGGACCGATGGAAGGATCGAGATATTGAGTGGTTGTGCTTGTCCGTTCATCTTGAAGCTCCACCCAAGGATATAGTGGGACCCTGTGATCATGCCTGTGGCCGAGGAGAAACCAACGTACATAGATTTCGTGAAAATTGGCGTGAGATCAATGCGAGATGAGAGGAGAGGACGATTAGGTTTTGGAACGTAAGGAGGAGAAACGGTTACGTTGAGTTGCTTCTCTACTCCGTCGTAATCCACCCAAACTTGAATCGGTTCTCCATTGAAAATGGTTAAGCTCTTGTTCTTGCCTTCTTCGTTATCATAGTAGACTGCAGTAGCTGACGTGTTCGACTTCAAGCTATTCAGGCCGATGCCCACATGATTGTTATCGATACCTTCGAATTCGGGGCTTTTAATTGTATCGAGCTCGACTACGAAAACATGGTTTGAGGGATTGCCGATGTTTGAAATATTGAAGAGTCCCATATACTGGCCTGCAATCGATCCTGGGAAGTCCATCGACGGTGAGATGACGAAAGCGATGCCATGACCGCTCAAATTAGGCTCTCCTGGGACGATGGCGGAAATGAAACAAGTCGTGAAAGAGAACACATCACCTGACGTGGAGTTTCGGAAGTTGAGTGGAGATGGGTGGAATGCACGGCCTATCTGAATGGTGGACGTGTTGGTTAGTTGCAGGAGGCCGTTGGGGTGGATGAACGCAGAGCCAGCTAGGCGGATGTTAGCACCACCGAAGCCGTTGTAGGTGAAATTGACGGTTTGCTCAGCTGAATATGGGAATTTCATGACAAGAAAGAGAAGTAGAGATTGAAAGAGTATGAGATATGAAGCCATGGAGAAGAGAAGAGAAGAGAAGAGAAGGGAAGGGACGTTTTCTGTAGAGAGGGCAATGGGTTTCTGGTTTCATGACATGAAATACCCAAGAAGTCACCGTTTGGATTTTGGTGTCCTAGAGTTCAAACGGAAAAGATAACGCCCGTTTTAACGGAGCGGTCACCACTACGGGAGTTGGTGGTTCCGTGCACTCGCACGCACGGGAACAATTCCAAATGTGAAACGTCTGTGTGAGATCTGAGCTTTCTGCATGGTTGGAAATAATGCTGGCTAGGATCTTCTGCCTAAAAATTCAGACAATTTCAATCTTTAATCTTCTGGTGGGGCACACATGTAATGTAAATTGATGGTTGAAGGTGGTCAGCTACTTTGATGTAATTAAGCAGGTCGCACGTTGACCTATTATGATTGAAAACCATGTGTTAAGGCTTAGGTGTGAAAGAATATACACCCGTATCCATAGCTCAAGTGGTAGGCGGAGTGAAAGATACTTCATTTCAACAATGAGGTATTGGCATCCATTCCCTAATGGGGTGGCCAACAGTGAAGTGTGATCTGTCGGTGGGTGTACTAACAAGCTAACGAAAAAAAAAAGTTTGAAAGAATATTATTCTACACTATGTGATTCTTTTATACTCCATTGTGAGAACCTAATCAATTAAGGGTGGGTCCCCATCATGTGAATTAATTAGATCAGTCAATAAGCACATTTCTATAATTATTAGGGAACTCTTATTCAAATCTATTTGATCCATTTACACAATCATCTTCACTAGATACAGTTGAGTAATCTCAACATGTTTTTTCTCTATTAAATTAAAGTAGTTTGGTTATTTGATATGTTGTACGCTTACTAAAATATGTCCTGCACAGGTTCGGCTTCGACCACCCCTGGATGGATATCGTTGGTTGAAAAGTGTTGGGCGGGGCCCTGGTTCTCGGTCATTTTCAACAGTGAGCCAGCAGGCTTCTTCAAGTCGGAGAGAGGCCTCCGTCAGGGAGACCCTCTCTCTCCCAATCTCTTCATCGTAGTCATGGACGTGCTGAGCCGGGGCATTAAAAACCTGATTGCTTCCAATCTTTGTCAACCATTCCGAACCAGAAGAGGAGCCCAGATCATATCTCACTTGCTTTTTGCTGATGATACTATAATCTTCATCAACGGAGGTCGTTCCTCGGTTAGGAACCTGATGTCTTTTCTGCAAAAATTCAACAGCGTCTCGGGCTTCAAAATTAACAGTGCAAAGAGCAGCTTCATTGCGGACTCCAAAATGGCAGCGAGTAAAATCCGAGCAATAGAAAGGATAACTGGATTTGCCAGATCATCTTCTTCTTTCTCCTTCCTGGGTGTCCCTCTGACCAAAGGGAAGCGCAAAGCAGCTCTGTTTCATCCCCTCTCTGAGAAAATTCTGGCACCCATTTCCGGTTGGAAGGCCTGTTTCCTGAACCAAGCGGTTAGAACAACTCTTATAAAACATGTACTGTCGAGCATCCCAGTCCACACTCTAGCAGCGGTGGAAGTCCCGAAGAGAACTCTAGCGTTTCTTGAATCTGCTTTTGCTGATTTCTTCTGAGGGTGGTCAGAAGGCAAGAAAAATCTTCATTGGATTAGCTGGAGGAAAATCTCATCCCCTACTAAAGAGGGAGGGTTGGGCATCACTTCCTTAAGGGAAATTGCGGCAGCTTGGAGGCTAAAGCGAGCCTGGTCCATTTTATTTGGTCAAGAATGCAGCCTATGGAGGTCCTTCATGCGCTCCAAATACGGAATCAATGACGCCCGTGTGGTCTCCAATCAGCGACAGTCTGATTCCCCTTCATGGAAGAAGTTGATCAATCTTCAGGACGTGTTACTAGCCAACTCGTGTTTACTGTTGGGGGATGGAAATGGAAGCTTTTGGGAGGATAACTGGATAGGTCTGGGGCCCCTAAAGAATCTGGTTCAAGGCATCATCCCTCCCCTTCTCCATCGCCTGAAGATCAAAGACGTTATTGGGTCAAAGGGTTGTCTGCTCATTTACCACAGGTTCTTCCTGACTCCGTGGCGCATTACGTTTCGGAAGAAGGACTGGCCCTCACCCAGGGGCAAGACAGGGTGATTTGGGCCAGGGAGACGTCAGGCCACTTCTCCATAAAATCAGCTCGGGCACTCTCTCGTATCCAGGGGCAGTGCCGCCCATGGTCCAAGTGGATGTGGCTTCCTCATCTGCCTCCAAAAATCGCGTATTTTGTATGGAGAATTATGTACAACGCCATCCCTGTCGACTCTAACATTAGGTCTAAAGGGGTTCATATGGCCTCTTCCTGTGACTGTTGCAAGCCACCTTTTCAACGAGAGGAATCCCTGGACCACCTATTTGCTGAAGGAGAACTCGTTGTCTCCACATGAGGCATTTCTCTTCCATTCTCTCCGTTGCTTGCTTGCCCAATCAATCCACCAAGGGTCGCCTTGCTCAGTGGTGGGCCTTGTCTAATGACTCCTCTCCCCTGGGCATCATCAAAGGGCTCCTCCCGACCCTGATCCTCTGGGAGATATGGAAGTCCTGGAACTCCCATCGCTTCGATGGTGTGCCCGTTTGCGCCTAGAAGACCATGCGTCAGATCTGTACCTAGTTGTCCATTCTCTTCAAAGCATTCCCTCTCCCTTAGTGCAAAAACCAGGCCGATAGAGATGCTCTCACCGATCTCCACCTCCCCGAGATCCCCTCCCTTCCCCGCTCCTTATCTTTTGTGCGGTGGTCGAAGCCTAGCCATGGGAGAGTAAAAATCAACGTCGACGGGTCTTCTAGAGGTAATCCTAGCCCGGCGGGTGGAGGGGGGGTTTGTCGCGGCGCCAAAGGGGAATTCATTTTCGATTTCTCTAGGGCATATGGGCAGTGCACCAGCTTTCTTACCGAAGTCAAGGCCATCATCCATGGGCTCCAGATCTGTTCTAACAAAGGGTTGACTTTTGTGGATGTCGAGAGTGACTCTCGTTCTGTGGTGGATGTCTTGTCTAGCCCTGATGATGGCCCCTGGATCGCCTATTACTGGAAGAACAAATTCAGAATGCTTCGCGCTTCAGGTGTCATTTCCATCTCCCACTGCCCGAGAGAGGCCAACAAGGTAGCAGTCAGTTTGGCCCGTTGGCGAGCGCCAACCCAGCGATCCAACCTTTTTTATAATGTTTCCGGCCTCCCTACTCACACCCATGGGGAACTGGTCCTCGACAGATCGGGCCTTGCCTCGGTGCAAATTTCTTAGGCTCCTAGCATGGGTTTTCTTTCCTGGGGCGCTGTCTTTTTGCACAGTTTTGTTCTTTTGTGTAGCTTACGATAGGTGGTCCCAGTCTTTTGTATGGGCCCCCCCGAATGGATGTACATGCTCTTCTTGAATGAATTTTGACGGCCAGAGCCCTCATTTTCAAAAAAAAAAAAAAAATGTTGTACGCTTACTATGATGTTGTTGTTATGTTTTCATACATGATTTGATTGGATTCATGACTTTATTGTTGTATTAATATAGAAGTAACAATGTTTGGACTAATGGTCTTATGGTTGTGTTGATGTAACTCATGATTTGATTTGCAATATTGATGTAAATTATGAATTAGTTTGCAGTACTGATGTTATTGGGTCACATGAAATGGTGTTGATTCTAATATGAGAATCAAAATGATTTATATAATCTATGGCTCACAACTACATTCCTATGATTGTACATCCATCTTTTACATGCTCAATACGTGCCTGAATTCCTGGGGGATCTCCCTAGATCATATACCTGGTAGAATCATTACCAGACTATACTAATGGAAACCTGATTAAGAAGTAGATGCGAGCCTTGCCCATGCCTATCAAATGGTAGAAGCCTATTAATGGATGGACTCAAGCAAGTAGATGGTCTCCCACTTGATGCATCCACACATTTATACATTTGCACAACATTCGCATTTTATATTTACTTTGTTATATAGTTGTTTATTATGCTATTTTTATTTAATGTGATGAATCATGTTGAAAATTTTCACTAGGCTTGGCCAGCTTACCCTATATTAATGGAAAACTAAACAGATTTGGCTAAGGCCGAACCCTTGGCTCAAGAATATGAGGATGTGGTCAAGCTAGAGAATGATGCACGGAACACATGACCTTATCTGGTAGAGGAAGAATTAGTTGCTTTCAACATATCACAATCATTCTTTCCATTTTTCTATTTTTTAATCTTAAGATTTTGTTTAGTTATTTAAAATGTGTTGGACATGACTTTAATAATTTCCATTTAGCTTTGAATGCATGGATTATAAGTATGTACTAATGTGACTTACACTTCATGATAAGAAGATCATAACTATGACTAAGTAAATGTATTAAATGAATATTTGTACACTCGGTGTTCAAGTCATGACGTGGGACTCGGGTCCAAAACGTGCACCTGGTACTTGTGCCAGTACTTTCTCAACTGGGCCATTGTCGTAATAGAATAACAGTCTGAGTATAATCTTATTCTACAAGAGGGCTACCATAATGCGAGCGAGGCGTCCAACCCATATCCAAGTGTTGCCCCCATCATGAGAGTTAGACGCCCTAAAAATTTGACTGTTCCAAAAATCGAGCAGGCCCCACATGAATTTGTAGGTTTTGGGAAGTTGCCCATCATCTTGAGAGTGTTTTTAAAAATTAAAAAAAAAAAACACCACGCACACACCCCACACTCACGCCGTAATGGGATTTCACCACCTATGGATACTCAAACCCTTGACCGGGTGTTGAAACTCCTGAGAGTCTACCACCAGAGCAAGAGTAAGGATCCTCTTGAGAGTTATTTGGCGTCTATCAAGTAAGTGTTTGAAGTCGGAATAGTTCAGGCATGGGAGGCGATGTCCTTTGGAGACCCGATGCAATCTGTTGTTGGCAAGCTCAAGAATGTCAAATCAATGCTCAAATCCTAGAACAAGAATGTTTTTGGTAACATTTTTCACCAGTTGAAGTGGCAGCAAGAGGAAATTCAAGCCTACAACAGGAATTACTTTTGGCAAGAGAGAAAATGACCTAGCTGGAGCTCTGCGAGGAAACGTTCTGGAAACAGAAATCTAGGAATTGTTGGCTACACGAGGGAGATAGGAACAGTAAATTTTTTCACGCTTCAGTCAATCACAGAGTCA
The DNA here is from genome assembly GCA_021015155.1 of Magnolia officinalis. Lineage (NCBI taxonomy): Eukaryota > Viridiplantae > Streptophyta > Magnoliopsida > Magnoliales > Magnoliaceae > Magnolia > Magnolia officinalis. Next base: position 90,592,577 of record JAJHSJ010000006.1, on the reverse strand, counting down.
GAACGGCCAGAATTCAGGAAATTCGCCAAGATGATGGCTCCACGTTAACGGATCCTACTGAGATTAAACAGGCAGCGACAACATATTTCCAGCACCTGTTGCAAGATGATTCTGCATTCTCTTCCAATCAGCTATTCGATGTGATCCCTCTCCTTCTTACAAACGAGGACAACGCCCACCTCTTGGTGGATCCCACTCTAGACGAGGTCCACGCAACTGTCAAAGCTATCCCGCCCGACGGAGCCCCGGGACCTGACGGATTTTCAGGGGCTTTTTTCCAGTTATGCTGGAACACGGTTGGAGACGATCTCCTCAAAGCAGCCATTTTTTTCTTCCATGGAGGTACCCTTCCTAGAGCCCTCACTTCTACCACTTTATGCCCCATTCCTAAGTCTCATGCTCCCAAAGCCTTTTCAGATTTCAGACCCATCAGCCTATGTAACTGCTTGTATAAGATTTTTTCAAAAATTATTACTAATAGACTAGGTCCTCTTCTTCCCAAGCTTGTATCCCTAGAGCAAGGTGCTTTTGTGCAAGGTCGCTCAATAGCGGAGAGTTGTGCGCCGGTTCAAGAAATGTTTCAAGATATCAACAAAAAAATGTGAGGGGGCAACATCATGCTAAAGCTGGACATGGAAAAAGCGTACGATAGGTTGAATTTGGGCCTTCCTAAAACAAGCTCTCAATGGTTTCGGTTTCAACAGGAAGTGGATTGAGCTAGTTGAAAATTGTTGGGGCAACTCGTGGTTTCGATACTCATCAATGGTGAGTCGGCCGGCTTCTTCAAGTCCTCTAGGGGCCTCCGTCAAGGGGATCCGATCTCCCCAAGTCTCTTCACTCTGGCAGCTGAGGTTTTCGATAGAGGTTTTAGGCACCTTATGACAAGAGGTGAATGCACTCCTTACAAAATGCGCCCTAATTGCCCCATCATGTCTCAACTTTTTGTTTGCAGATGACACAATCCTCTTCTCGAATGGAAGTCGTAGATCTCTCAGGTTGATTGCCAGTTTCCTTTTTTGGAGTATGAACTCTCCTCGGGTCAAAAAATAAACTCACGCAAAAGTTTCTTCATAGCTTCAGAGAGAACGAATCAAAGTCGAATCAGATCCTTCAAAGATATTTTGGGCTTTCCAAACACGTCGGCGCCTTTCACCTATCTTGGTGTTCCTATCTTCAAGGGCATCCCCAAGCGAGTGTACTTTCAGAATTTAATAGAGAAGATTCGGTCTAGAATCACGGGCTGAAACTGTAGGACTCTTTCACAAGCAGGGCGATTAACCCTTATCAACCATGTTCTCTCTAGCATGTCGTTACATTCCCTCGCTTCTACCGAAGTTCCGATGGGGGTGTTCAAAGATTTGGAAATAGTGTTCTTAGATTTTTTTTTTGGGGATGGGATGGGGAAAGAAGAAAAATTCACTGGCTGAGCTAGAACCGCATTGCCCTCCCCAAAGATGAAGGGGGCATGGGCCTCAGAAGCCTCACATCAGTGATGTGGGTGTTGAGGGTCAAATATTGCATATCAGACCCCAATTATTACTCAAATTTATGAGTATGATACCCTTTAATGGCTAGTTTAATCGTATTTGTGATGCAGGTTACAATTGTGAGCTTGGACCAAAACAGGATGTTAATTACCTGGATTTAACACTTAGAATTCACCAAAGGCAAGGGACGGACCCCAGGGGACTAAGATCATCAAATTTGTACGCCGAAAATCCACGGAAATCAAGAAACTGAAGCTCAAGTGGCCTGGAACTGGTCCAAAATGCAAGATCACGGGGTTCCCACCATCCGTTCGGCCCCGAATTTCATACATCACCTGAGGACCACAAATGAGCCGTACATGTCAAATTTCATCACCTGGATCCTTACAAAAGTGGGCCAACAGACAGATCAGCCCATAGATCGGTGAACTAGGGCCCGCCTAGTACCTGGACATGCTTCAAAGTTGGTCCCGACGGTTTAAATTCAATGATGCAGTGAATGAATGGTGCAGATTTCTCACACGCATCACATTGGGTCCCACATGTACATGTGGGAGTGCACAGGCGGTGCACTCCCGCGCCGCACCGAACCAACCAAGTCGGGTCAGCGCCTGCTGACCCGACTCCTTAAATAGGAGATCCTGTTTTTCGTTCGCGCAAACAGGGAGTTGCGGTCCCCTCCTCTGGGCCACCATCATGATTTGACGGTCCGATCCGGACCATCCATTGGATTCCCAAGGTCCTGTTCACCCCTGCCTAGATGGCAGAATTTCATACTATAGCAGAGAATTTTTATTTAACCGTTCAAACACTGTTTGACGGCAGCAAGAAAAGATTGGTGGGCCACACCAAAACTGATCCAAAAGAAGTCTATTCCGACCGAAATTTCGGAAGGAATCTGATGAACGGGATGGATTTTATCAAAAACATCAAAGTGGGGCCCACCGAACTCGTCAGTGCAGGCCCAGGAGTCCGTTTCGCAGCGTCTGCGAAGACCGGACGCTGATTGAGGTTGTGGGTCCCACCCATTGATGTTATGGATAATCGGAACCGTCCATTGCGTCCAAATGGAGGGCATGACCCTCGCCTAGGTGACAGTTTGACACCATACACGTGTACGCACAAGGATCATGATCAAAAGCAAGACGGACGGCGACAGAAGAAATCCGTGGGCCACCACAAACCGGATCCAAAACCAATCACGTCCGACCGATTTTTCATCTTGCATCTAATGAGCGGATTGGATGTCATGGAAAAACTTGAGTGTGGGCCCCACCAGTTACGCAGGCAGTTACGTAGGTTCATTCATCGGTCCGACTCCAGCAAGGAGACCCAGCAACTTTCGAAAGCAGCCTATAAAATGTGAGGATTCACGGCTGAGGAGTGGGTGCAAGCATCTGGACGTGGGATTTGGATTAGAGAGCTGGGAGCAGAGGCTGGAAGCTTGGCTAGGAGATTTACGGCTGGGAAAGTGGAGCAGAGATAGAGTATTTCTATTTTCTCTGTTTAGTTTCTGAATTATTTTTTTTAGATGTTTAGCTTAATCATGAGCAGCTAAACCCCTTAGCTAGGGCTAAGGGGTGAAGCTTGTAGTGGGATGGGAGATTAAATTTTATGTTTTTAACTTGGTTTTAATTATGAATTTGACTTTGATATTTGTTTTATTAAGAGAATATTTTTTAGTCTTTAATGGTCTGTTGTGACTAAAATTACAATGGTTCTGCCATGGCTTTGAGTATTTCCCTTGCCTTTTAATGTTTATGACGTCAGGAAGGCCTGTTGTTTACCATCGTCTCCTGGGCATGGTTGGATGTCGGTACCCTTCCTAGCCTTCATAAACATGTTGACTGGTTGGTAATTAGTTTAATTCTGTTGTTTGCTTTGTCTCCTGGGCATGGTTTGGTGATGGAATCCATTCTAATTCATATACCTCTCATCTCTTGAAAACTATATCAACATCAATTCATTTAATTTCCATGATTTGTGATACATGCATAAGATCTCCCTGATCACTACAAGTGGATCCTCTGAATCCCTAGTTTCCCTTCCTCTGAATTTCTTGAAGTTTTACATTACTATTTCACCATTATTCCTCAAATCATACTTGGTTTAAAATTCATCTTATTTTAGTTCTAGTCCTAGTTAGTTTCAGATTACGTACAGGTTTCAGTCCCTGTGGATTCGACCTCGGTCTTACCGAGTTTTATTACTACATCACAACCCTATACTTGGGGAGTGAACAGTGGGCCTTTCGTATGAAACTAGCATGGACAACCCATTTCAGAAGCAATCAGAGTAGCTGGAGTTCTTTTGTAAGGGCCAAATATTTAGCCGATTTCTACCATATTTCTACAACTTCCCGGGCAGCCTTCGCCTCCCCTTTCTGGAAAAAGATTTGCAAGATGGCTCCTCTGGTTGCAGAGAGGACCCGCTAGCTCATAGGCAAGGGCGAAGTCAACTTCTGGAACACCACCTGGTCTGATCTAGGCCCTCTGCATGACTGGAGAATCAATCCTGCTGTTCCCCCGCCCAGCCAAATGGTTAAGGTAGCTGACGTGCTCAACCACAACGGGTGGTCTTCCCCTGATTTAGTTCAGCGGTTTCTTCATCGTTCGGTAATGGATCAGATCACGTCGGAAGGGATCTGCACCTCCCTTGCAGATGATAAATGTATCTGGTCAAACTCCTCGGACAACGAACTTACAGTGGGCCAAGCTTGGCAGACCTTGCGCCCAAGGGCAGACCCCAAGTTTTGGGCAAGTTGGGTCTGGCATGGGAAAGTTCCCCCGAAAATTTCTCTTCTGGTCTGGAGGATCATCCACAAGGTCATCACAGCCGACATTCGGATCCAAACGAAAGGTATCACTTTGGTCTCGAAATGCGGCTGCTGCTTCTCCCCCTCCAAGCCGACCACAGAAACTATCGACCACATATTTGCCTTCAGCGATATGGCGCAACATACATGGAACCACTTCGGCAGTTTCTGGGAGCTATGGAAAGTTAGGAACAATAACCGGTTCGATAGCGCTCAAGTAAAAGCGTCCAACGTGATTGATAGGGTCCAATTCTGGATAAACGAAATCAGCTCGCTTCTGCCCCTCCCCTCCTCCTGGAAAAGGAATATCACCCTCCCCCTTCAGCGGCTAGGCGTTCTTGGCGCTCTTCTTAAGCCCCCAATGTTCAAAGTCGTTAAGTGGATCAGACCTCAACAAGGGTGGATGAAACTGAATGTCGACGGCTCGGCCAGAGGGAATCCGGGCCTTTCAGGAAGGGGCAGGATTGGGCGAGCTGCCAACGGCTACTTCCTCTTTGCGTATGCTAATGCATATGGGGTTGGATCCAACACGAAGGCTGAAATGAGAGCCCTCTAGGACAGACTGAGCATTTGTGAGTCTTTTGGATACTAGAAGATTGAGGTAGCAAGCGACTCTAACTCGATGGTTCAGATCACATTGCACCACACCTCCTTCCCGTGGAGTCTCTGGTATTGGAAAGTTAGGATTGATGCTATAAGAAAACGCTTGGAGGTTAGCATTTTCCACACGCCGCGGGAGGCTAAATCCGTGGCCGACGACATGGCCCGCCTGGGGAGCGACGGCCAACAAGATCAGCTGTTCATGACTGTGTCGGCCCTCCCTCTCCCGTTAAAGGCCTCTTGTTCCTAGCCAGAGTAGGCCTAGGCAATATTCGGGAGATCTAGCATTCGAATTTATTTTTTTCTCTTTCCATATGATAGGGGGCCCTTCTCTTTTTGTCAGTTGGCCCTCCCTGAATGTATCTGGTTGTACAACCTTGTGCTTTTGTCAATGAATAGATTTCTCCTTTAAAAAAAAAAAAAAAAGTTCAAGCAAGGTGATCGCATATGACTATTGCACTTTTTCTCCCTAAGATCTATGCCTGCTTGTGCTCTTGGTTTTCTAAAGTTGTAGTTGCCTGTTTGAAAGAATGCAACTTCTCTGGTCGTTTGTTACCGTAGGGCCTAAGAATCTTCGTAAGTATGGCTTGCATGCAGTTGATTGGGCCTACTAGGCCAAAAAAGCCCCACCAATTTTTGTTTATTCAACTATTGATCATTTCTCTAGTGTATATCGTGTTTATTTCTCTAGTGTATATATCTTGTTTATTGTTCGATATACTATGGATAGGAGTTGTTTTTTTTTTTTTTTTGGTGGTGCCTGTCTAAACAGATATATAAGTTTTTTCTCGAATCAATAAAATTTGGGTTGCTCCCACCATTCAAAAAAATATATAAACAAGAACCCTCCTATCCTTCTCCCTTCTCTCAAGAAGAGAAAAATAAGATTTCTCATTCTCTAAAAAAAACAAAGAATTTTCTAACTTAAGACATTAAATTTTAGGGCTCTTTATTTCTGCATATATTTCTCATAAAAGTGGAAAATAAGAAAAGAAGGGATATATAAGAGACAATACTCATCCCACACATATCTAGAGGCACATGTGTAAACATGCTCAAGATATGAGCCCAAACAGTCTATTATCTCCTATAGATACCCCCCTTGATAATGGAATGATCAATTGGGCCCGATCAAACATATGGCTTCTCACATGAAAACATAGACCACAAACATGTTGAGATTTGTGCTGCGGAATCACACAAAGATGGATCTACGATAGTAATCCAATGGCACCAAGCAAACACAAGAGAACATGTAGATTTAATGTGGAAAACCCTTGCAGGAAAAAACCACAACACAAAGCGACAGAAATCCACTATGAAAGCATAAATTACAAAGAAAAGGACTTACCCGATTCAAACAACCTCGAATCGTACCCTTGCTACACCCTTTAATAACCCTAAAACCCTTTTAGGAACCCTTGAAACTCCTTTAGAAAGCCTTAACATGCCTAAGAATGTCCCTAAGGACTTTTATTTATAGATGGGAAAACCCCACTTATGCACCTCCCTAGAAATTGCCTCAAATTTACGCAGTCCTCGCACAAACCGTGCATAGTCTGCGTAACCCTCAACTGGTCGAGCGTCTCGGAATTTCCAAATACACCATTGCTAGACTTCGAGTCAAAAAGGCTTCGACCAGTTGAAGGGACCTTCGACTAGTTGAGTTAATCCATCGACTGGTCGATCATCTCGGTGAATAAGAATTAAGACATCTGTTTTACAACAATCACCACCATGTCTTCAATCTTTAACCGTGTAGCTTATTGACCTCTTCTCTTATCTCTTCATCACATCGTAGCTTCTCGTGCACATTCCATCCTTCTTTTATGCCATCGCCAAGCCCAGAGAAGTTGCACAGAACTTGAACTTCTCTGCAGGAACGACCTTAGTGATCATGTCTTCCAGATTCACGCTGGTGAACTTCTCTTATCTCTTCATCACATCATAGCTTCTCGTGCACACTCCATCCTTCTTTTACGCCATCGCCAAGCCCAGAGAAGTTGTATAGAACTTAAACTTCTCTACAGGAACGACCTTGGTGATCATGTCTTCAGGATTCACGCTGGTGTGAATCTTCTCCAGAGTTACGCCTCCTTCCTCAAGCACCTGTCGGATAACATGGACATCCAACTAATTGCTCCACCCGTTAGTACAAACGAATAACCTGAAGTTGACCTTCTATAATCCACACTGCTCACGTAATCTAAATCCACATACCTAACCAACTTTGTCCTTGTCTTCCCAAAAGTAAAGACGTGGTCTTCTTACCATCTCACTGCTACCCAATATTGCTTGTCGGGGTATTTTCTCACAACACCGATAGCCTGTGAAATAACCGGTCTAATACAGACCATGGCATGCATTGCCAACCACATTCGAATAAGGCTCATGAGACATATCCGGCTTTTCCTCATCTTTTTTTTCTTTTTTTTTCTTTTTTTTACTGAAAGTGGACTCCTGCCACTACTCGTATTAATCATAAGAAAATACATCCTTTCGGGTGTGGCTGAAACAAAAGAACACAGCCCACACCTATCATATGATAACCGGCTTTTCCTCATCAGTTTTAGGACATGTTCTGAGGAAAACTTGAGGAGAGATGCGTAGGGAATGCTCTCCGACTTTGCCTAGCCCATTATATACTTGATCGATACCTACCCAAGGTATTCTGCCTAAGATAACCAAAGCCTACTCCTCTTTCACTCTCGATGCCGAGAACTATCTTTGCAACCCCCCGATCCTTCATCCTGAATGTCTCACTTAACCGAGTCTTCATTATATTGATTTCAAATATGTCATAATTGGAGATCTACATGTCATCAGCATATAATTCCTGACTCACCATAAAGGAATCAAACCACTGCCTAGGCGACAAGTCGTATCACGACCTCCTGTAAACTTTTTCTTAGCCTTTTTAAACTTCGAAGCCCTCTGGTTGCTTCATATAGATATGCTCTTCTAATTTTCCTTACAGAAGTTCAGACTCCACATCCATCCTTTCCAGCTCGAGATCACATTGGCTAACCAGCGCCAATCACGGATCTAATATACACCTGCTATACCGCCGACGCGAATATCTCTGAGAAGCCGATCCCTTCTCTCTGAGCATATATAACCCTTCGCTACTAACCCCGCTCTGTATCTATGTTGTATCCTCGTGAAGATCCACCTGCATCCAACTGCTTTCCGACCCACTAGAAGCTCCACCGGCTCCCTTGTATTGATCTGGTATAATGAGTCCATCATATAGCCCATAGTCACGTTCCACTTCTCAATACCAGGCTCACCTAGAGCCATCTGAATAGAAGACGGATCCCCTGTGATATTGAAGTCATCCATGTACCTCGACAATATCTTGTGATTATGCTGTGTGATCCTCTGTCTGCGCATCTCAGCCTTCATGCCCTGCCCACTCATGTGGCCATGCCTAGTATGCCACACACATACACAAGTGGAATCCGATACAGCCACTACAGCTCCACCTTTTGAAGTGCTCCCGATCAACATGTAAACATTATCGAGTCATTGCGCTTTCATGATTACCCGTGCCCCCTTAAATACTGTAAGAGCACCATCAATACCCATGAACCTGCAGATTCTTCTTCATGTCAGGAACGTGCCTCACATCAGTCAGGGTACACTCTGTCCCATCAAACATCTCGATACACACCGTACCAGCCATAACATTACAGGCATTGTTATTGCCCATAAACACCTGTCCGTCATCATACTCCCTTTAGCTGGTGAACCAACTTCATTGAAGAGTCATATGAAAAGATGCCCATGTGTCTAGAATCCACTCGCCCTTACGATCATCGTATGGGCGTCTGATCATAGACACATACAAGACATCAGCATCACATCCACTCGATCCATCTAACGTGGAAGCGTTGGCCTCCCTATACAAAGCCTCAGAATCTTCTCTCTTAGATTTAAGATTTGTACAATCCTTCTTCACATGTCCTTCCATCCCGCAATTCCAACACTTTAACTTTTATTTGCCCTTACTCTTGGATTTGGATCTTGACCTTGAAGACTCTGTATCTTGCTCAGAAGTTTTGTCCATCGTAAACAGTGCATTAGAAGATGTCCCCATGTCGTCATTAAACTTTCTCATGGCATTCCCTTGAAGGGCTAAGATAGCGGTGTCGACACTCAAGGTTTTATTCGTGGTGCACATTATGTCCTTGAATGACTCATACGACGTCGGAAGAGAATTCAACAACATACATGTTTGTTCTTCATCTTTCTTCACTTCTGATTGCTTGCCTCCAAAGTGACAGAAATCCACTATGAAAGTATAAATTACAAAGAGAAAATGACTTACCCGATTCGAACAACCTCGAATCCCACCCTTGTTACACCCTTTAATAACCCTAAAACCCTTTTAGAAACCCTTAAAACTCCTTTAGAAAGCCTTAGCATGCTTGAGAATGGCCTCGGGACTCCTATTTATAGATGAGGAAACCCCACTTACGCACCTCCCTAGAAACCACCTCAAATTTACGCAGTCCACGCACAAACCGTACACCGTCTACGTAACCCTTGACTGGTCGAGCCTGGGCTTTGACTGGTCAAGCTTGTCCCTCGACTGATTGAGCGTCCCGAAATTTCCAAATACATCGTTGCTGAACTTCGAGTTTAACAGGATTCGACGAGTCGAAGGGACCTCCGACTAATCGAGTCAGTCCCTCGACTGGTCGAGCATCTCGATGAACAAGATTTAAGACATCTATCACTACCAAAAAAAGGGGCAAAGGATTCAGACTACGTTACTTTTTTGCTACGGATATAAACCTTAGCTATATTTGCTACGGTTTTAATCCGTAGCGAAAAAGTTAATACACCATTAATAATTAATAGTATTGTAAGGGGTTCTATGAGGCCTAAAAAAAACTATATATCCTATCTAAGCCGTCTATGTATTTATAAATATTACTTTAGAGGTTAAAATAAAAAATCAGCCAGATCGAAGGCTCAAGTGGACCACACGGTAGGAAACATTTAATTTAAATTATAGTTGCTTCTTATGGTGTGGTCCACTTGGGCATTCAATATATCTGAAATTTGATTTTTTAAAGTAAAATGATTTATTAAAATTATGGATCGGAATGGATTAACGAAATACATCATGGTGGGCCCCACGGAGTCCCTAATTAGACCGTCCACGTCCGTCCGTCAGAGGAGCCCCAAATTTGGGCGCGCGCTCAAAACAGAGCCGCGCCCAAACACTCCATTTCACTCCCTCTCTCTCTCTCTCTCTCTCTCTCTCTCTCTCTCTCTCTCTCTCTCTCTCTCTCTCTTTTCCCCGCTCTCACTCTCCCCACCGATGATTCCCCTCTCTTCGCCCCCTAACCTTTCTCTCTCTTTCTGTGTGTGTGTTTGTGATCCAAGGAAGGGAGGGAGCCGAAACCCTAACCCTATCTTTAAATGCAGATCTGATCCCGTTTGGAGCATTTTCTGACAAAATTCCACTTTCAGGTATGGTTTCTGAGAGGTTTCAGCTCCTGCGGAGATTCTTTTACTTTTGAGATCTAATTTGCAGGTTTCAGATCTCAAATCTGGGTTTTTGCTCTCTGATTTGGGTTTTGTGGAATGTTTCTTTTGGTTTGCTCATTTTTAATTTAAGGAGTTTCTTGAGTATATGAAAGTGGGCCCTGTGGTTTGGTGGGACGGTTGACTCCCTTGATTAATGATTTTATAGCCGTCGGATTGGTGGCCTGGTAGTAAATGGTGAAGGGAATAATTTCGTAATGGGAATGCCAGGGAGTTTGTAATCAGGAAATTTTTGGGGCATGAGTTCTCCATGGTGAAGTCCATCTGATCAATGGTCTGGAATGATAAACCATGAGGTCCACCTCTATGTGCCTAAGACCTGGGATGCTATTCATATCCTGGTGCTGAGAATCATATAATTTCTCTAGGTGGGGTGGGGTGCTTTCCAGGATTTAAGGCAGTGGCAATGTGGCCGAATCTCTTCGGCGCGCCAACTGTTCGATGAAATACCCGAAAGGAACATCGGTTCTTGGAGTGCATTGACGGTGGGTTATTTCCACTATGGTCTTGCTACAGAAGTTCTCTCCTTGTTCGTATCAATGAATGACATGGGATTCCTGCATCCTACAGACTCAGTACTCAGTACTCAGGTTTATGTTTTGCTTCTGCAATGTATATTGGCTAATGCTGCTACTACCGCCAACCCAGTTTCAGAACTTACAATGTTTATTGAGGCTAATTCCATCTTCGGTTTCAGGTCAAACCTTTGATCTAGGTAGAAGCTCAAGTTGAAAGGCATTCGAGAAGTCGTATAGAGATCATGGTAAAGCCAAGGAGCCAATTCAAGGAGCGCAAGTGCATTTATATTGTTGCTGGCCAATGGTTTTTTGCTGCTGGACACTATTTCTTCTTAGTGTTAATAGGGGAAATTTGTTTGTTACTCTCCTGATTTTGCTCTGCTTCATTATACAGCACAACTACAAATGTGAAAATTGAGCTGTGTGTACCTACAGATGCAACAACCCCCAATATAAGGACTTCCATGGGTTCTGCAGCATACACACCTGAAAATGATGCGTTGCTTTGGAAAATAAAATCTTTTCCTGGTGGCAAGGTTTAATGCTAAACTCCCCTTTTTACAATGATAATTAATAAAAATGATAATTACAATTATACAGTTATAGTTGCCGAATGGATGAGTCCTCATTACAGGACAAGCCTGTGAGTCGACAGGATCTATTACCTGTCAATCAAGCTGCTAACGGCCAACTGTCCAATGTGCAAATGATGAACCTATTGTACTTGTCTTTCTTTGCAATCATGGTAGGCCCTTAAACAGAAAAAGGTGGCGAGAGATTTCTTTAATGCTTCATTTTCCCAACTGAGGTGTAGGTTGTGTTGCACATTTTTTAGTCACTTAGCATGAATATATTGAAGAACAGAATAATCTTAAGACTAGAAATTGATAAAATCGTCAGTTATTTTGGTTGTGTTATCATACATTGGAAGTGTTGATTGGTCGTGTTGGGCATGAGATCAAATGACATGACAGCTGCGGCCTTTGCTACTTGCAAGTGTGAGTTAAAATCCTTGTAAACTCTACCAGATATCTGGCATATCATTGAGTCTGCTAATTATACATGTGAACGCATGGTTATCTTACTACATCTTTAATTCTCTGGTTAGGGATTACTGGACCTGATCCAGCATGTTGGAAAGCTATATTTCCTCTACATGTATGTGACACAGATGCAACCAATCTGATTTGTGAACTCATAATCAGCTGCATATCACCTACTGGTTTAGGTACAACAACACTTTTGTCTTTTGCATGTCCTTCCATTGCTTTGTGATTTTTACTTCCTGAGTTTCTCCAGCTGCTGTGTGATGTGCATATCACCATGATATTTGCTGCATTTTCTTCTGTTGTGTTGTGAAAATATTTGTTAAAAATATGCTTCCTTGACTTGCCATCTGTGGGCATCACGTCAGCTGGCATAATGACATTGAAGCTGAGGTTTCTCCACTATCTACTGGGCTTAAATTATTTTCTTGACTACTATGGTGGTGACAATTTGGAATGAGGGCAGTTTCTTGAAGACAGGTGTTCAGAGTCTCATTCTTATATATGTGGTTCCTGGATTTTAGAAGCTGAAGCTCATCTTAATTTTCTTCTGTGGGAGAATCCATTACATTTACTGAGATGTTGACTCTCCAGTTGGAATTTTTTTTCTTCAACGGCCTCAAACTAAAAATGATTACTGTTATGTTTTTGAAGATTAGATAAAAAGTACTTGCTAATTTTCAATTAGGTTGGAAGAAACTCCCTTCCATTATTGTTTCTTTTATCCGCCATCTTCACTACTGGACTTCATCCTTTCTTGTTCTTCTTGTTCCTTGGCTTCTTCTTGGCAATGATGATTCTATGTTGCACACATGTCAGATGCATTGTAGAAAATGCACAAGGGTCCTATTTTTAATTATAGTTGTATCATACCATGTACCCATACACGCACATGATTACTTGCTTGAGATGCCATATGGTGTCATGTATTTACTTTGCCTACAATCTGTGGTTTTGATTCTTGCTCCCATGATAGGTTTGAGCATCCTCTCCTTATAGAGGGAAGAGATAAGAGTAAGTGAGTTCTTCTAATAACTGTGCATGCACCTCCACCACGGACTCAGTCTACTTAAGCAAGAAATGAGAAGCCTTCTTCTCTCGGAGCGCTGTGGGTCCGTTCTTGAAGGTTAGTAAAAGGCAACTCAACCTGCAAAGCCACCATATTTCCTAACATCTTTTTCCTTCAAATCTTTGTCTACAAATTTCAATCTTTATTGCAAAGTTGTGTTTAATGCAATATATATTTTATATATGTTTGGTGTATATGGAAATAGCTGGCCTAGAAATTAGATGATATGGAGATGGAAGTGTGCGCTCGCATTATATATAGTAGATATTGGAATTGAGTACTAATCGTACTTGAAAGATTTTTGCCATTTTCTCTTGATCAAGTTGAATGTTCATGGTTGTATCGGCAGCAGACTCTTCTTTGTAGGACAGGATCAGCCCTCCATTGGTACCGTACCGGCTTAGATGTGGGGCCCGGTGACATTTTCTCTGAGTCCAACCCATCCATTAGATGCATCACCTCAAAAAACCCTACTCCACCAAAACCGGCCCGATCCAAAACTCAGTTGGGCCATAACACATGGAACATTTTGAGAGGAAACGCCCATCGTTGATTATAATTGGGAGCCGCGGATTTGTCACTATCAGATACATTTCATTAATATTAGTATATTTGCATGGTATTTTTCTGCATTTGGTGCATTTGGTGTTTTTTCAAATATTTAAATTGAGCATTGAGAATATCATTGAGTGTATAATCAAAAGTATTCAAGCCAATGGTGGTGGTGAATACAGGAAATTCAAAACCTTTTTTGAAATATGTGGTAATACTCACAGTTTCTCTTGTCACTACAAGAAAAATTCTGGGTTTTCTCCAATTGGTGTTTTTCAGTCATCCCTTAAATTTTTGGTGGTGGATAACAGGGAAAGATATCTTAAATTTATCATTTGAGGTTTTGGTTCCATTTTTCTTCTATGCACCCTAGAACCGAATTGGAACCGGATAGTAAAAAAACTTGTTCGGTTCTACAGTTGCATGATTTGTTTTTATAATCCAATCCAATTGCATGGTTTTTTTTTTTTTTTTCATCTAGCCCAAGCTCTTCTACTGAAAATTGGTTCAACAATCTTAACCTTGATTTGTGGAAACTTATTTGTTGAACTGTTGGATATTTTTATTTTATTTTTTACAATTTTAACCATCTAATACTTGTCCACCAATTGGCTAGTTAGGTAATCAAATCAAGGTAATTTTTGGATTATGATGCATCTAAGTGGTGCCGACAAGTTAGACATATTAATCACTAACTCACTTTCAGTTCTACCTATAATAAGAATCCCATGTAAGAAAAAAAAGGGAGAGAAATAGGATGGGAATGCGGAACAGAAAGAGTCTATGGACAATGTGTAACAGAAAAGAGTCTTGGCCGCTCCATTGTCTAGGGAATTTTCCAGATCTGTTCCGTACACGATTTACACATTCTCAAGCTGACCACCAAGCGTGAAAGAACAAAATATACTTCAATTGGTGACTTGAAACCAAAGCCATGTTGTAAAAATAAAACAATCTTGTAACCACTGGATGCACCAATAACAAGGATACTCATCCTTTTTAAAGATTGCAATATCAGAAATGTATCAGATGCATATCTGCCACACATGCACATGTATAGGAACTCCTGGTTTTCCAAAAATGCTATCTACCAGCCTATCCCAGTTCCTCACCCTTAACCACTAAGAAGCTAGTTCTCTTTTGAAACCAACCACTAAGTAGCTAGTTTCTGTTCTGAAACTAGAGGTTCAAAGATGTGCACTCTTCGAATGATTTAACAATTGGACTCAAACAGAAAACATCACGACCACAATCCCACAAGTCTCAGAAAGTTGTGAACAGGTTTGGAACCCAAAACGATAAAAACAGTACCCGATACTCATAGACAAGCATGGAGGACTGGTGACGCAATTTTTTGCTTCCAATCTATAGAGTTTCTGCATATGCATAGACAAGCATGGAGGACTGGTTGTCTTCCTTTCAAGTCTTAGTAGAAAGCAACATAATTGCAATTTTGAGCCTATTTCATTCATATGAATAGTAAGGGCAGTAGTTGCAATATTGATTGTTTCTGTATTTTTTATATGATCATCAATAACTTATGCATCCAAATGCAGCAATAGTCAATTGTAAAGGTAAAAGATTGTTGGCCACATTAAAAAAAAAGAATCTTAATATAATGCATATAATTGATAAAATTTGATGACTGTGCTTTAACTTATTCTTAAATAGGTGTATGCTTGCTTCATCCACTCTGTACAGCATGTAGATTATATAACAGTTCTTGCTTCCCTTTTCATTGTTTATTTCTCAGGGGCTACATTGAAGCAATTAGGGAGATAGAGAAGCAACTTCAGAATGGGTTTGGCGAAAGTCGATTTGATGACATTGTTGTAGCTTGTGGCAGGTCATACTCTTCTCTAGCAAACCACAGCTAACACACAACAGTCATCTTAACTCATATACTAATACAACTATGTTATGTATTATTCAGCTGGACCTTCAAAGTGATAATTTTATTGTATATGAATTACCTTTTTTTTCAATAATTAAAGCGTTATGTAGTATATGAATCATGTATCAGTATGGCTACAACACTTCTGTTTTCTGTAATGGGCAATCTCTTGTGATAGTAATAGACACAAGGAACCACACATGCTTCCTAAATTTCAGGTTTTTACAAAATTGTATAGCTCTAAGCCTGTAACAATTCCAGACCACATACCTTTGTTTCTCAGTAACATAGCATTGTAAGTAATTGCTGTAACTTGGGAAGTGTCTCATGTTTCGGTGTAAGAATTGTGAAGTTTAGTAAAGTCAAAATGTTGTCATGTCCTTATGAAATATTAAAATGATCTCATTTTATAATATAATGTGTGTGATCCTGATATGATGACATATTTATGTTGAGAGTGCTGAGTGTTGGTTCATAATTGGAAACCAAAGCATTTCTCTTAGCTTCACTATTCACTTTCTGAAATCAATTCTCCTCTCATGCATTTTGCTTATTCATGATTTACACGGGTGGCTAATATTTTTCAATTTTATTAGTTTTTGGAAGCTAATAAAATGTCTGGCATAACTAATTGTTGACTGGTCTGATTTTCTGGTCAAATCATATACACATTGGGTTGGCTTGGGTGACCAATACAGGTGACAAGATGGCTCATGTGACTGCCTTTGGGGATCCATCGAAAAAGCTTGTTGCCTCTAACTTTCTATTCTTATTTCCCCAGGATGAATGCAGGAGGCAAACACTTCTCGAGCATTTTGGAGAGAACTTTGAGAGGCGGCGTTGTAAAAATGGCCCCAGTCCCTGTGATAACTGCCTGAGGACGTCCAGATGAGTATAGAATGCACAACTCAGGAGTAAGTGCATCATGAGATGCAACAGGTTCGGAGCAAATCCTCCTCTCTTCAACTCACATTTCTTGTAATAGAAAGATAAGAAAATTCAAAAGCCGATGGACTTACTGATTTTGGAGGGAATTGCCTACGCTATTCAGACGGATGGGCCACTGTATTTGAGGCAACATGTGCATTGCAAGAGAGCCACACTTGAATCCTTGCAAAACCAATCTCATGTTCCTTCATATTTAGTTGTTTCATAGTTACAAGTTCATACTCCCATCCTATTCCCATTTTGGGTGGAGCAGATCTACAGCTACTTTTACCCCAGTCACAAAGCAATTTTGATGGGAAGTAGACCCTAGATGACAAAATATGGTATCTTGATCAACGGTGCAGATTACCTGCCACTGGAGGAATGGCATTGTGTTCGTGGAACATGTGCTTGGTGATCCGGACCAAGCATACCGTAGGCTCAGTTGCTGATGGCATGTAACCAAGATTTTCTGTGATTAGATGATCTTAACCATCTAATAAATGGAACTTTCCTCAATAGGAGCTGGTACTGGTTACTGATTTGTCTTACTGCTGATTTGTATGCTGCCAATTTATTAGCAGATTGTCCAAACAGGGTGATTGTTGGACCATGATTTTTATAAGTGATACATTCACGATAAGTTATTCAATGAATCATGATTTTGAATCTTTGAATTGGTGCTGAAATGGTCTGGTTAGGGTGGAATTTGGTCTTTTTTTTTTTTTTTTTTTTTTTTTTTGCAGCTGAGTTTTTGCTGGGTGGTTTTTTATTGGGTTTTTAAATGAAGAAGCTGAAAAGCTCTTCTTTTTTGCTTTATTTCTCATGAAAATGGTGGTTCTGGTGTGAGAATTTTAGGTGGGAGGTTTTCTTATTATGTTGAAATTGTTTCTCATTTGGCTTTTACTTTTGTGTTTGCGTTGGTTTTGTGTATGAAACTTCATGTGGAAATTACTGGTTTTTGGGTTATGGTGGTTTTAGTGTATTATCTTTGACAGTGAGAAGAGGGTAAGAGATTTTCAGAGTGGAAGAAAAGGATGGAAATGAGAGATTTCCTATTTTGGGAACCAACTTTGCTGGATTTGGTATGGATGGAAAGCTCCAACGCAAACCTTCTCCTTTTGTCATAAACTATGAAGGTCAGTTGGGTTCTCTTATTTTTATTTTTTTATTTTTAACTCCCTTCCCTTCACGCATCATCTGTTTGCTAGGATCGTCTTGACACAGGTTTAATAATAAATTATATATGCTTGTTCGGATTGGCTTGAATTAATGATGAGGAGTTTGTTCTTTTGAGGTTTCTATGAGATTTTGAAAGCCAATTGCATGGTCAAAGTCCACGGCTAGACATAAAGATTTTGTTCTCTGTATGGAATTTCCTGTTGACTTCTTCCTTGTGCTAAATTTGTAAAAAATTTATAAGAAAAAAAATGATGGTCATAACCTTGGTTTTTAAACCCAGAAATCAGAATGTATCAGACAGTCGAACTGGATTGAGAGCAATGTAACAGCTATTCAGCAAATGCAAAGAGCATTACCAGGAGCATTTTGTAACAAATTTGGTCGCCATCATCAGCTCTATTTTAGAACTTGGAGAACCTACAAACGAAGTGCTTGAAAGCCACAATGTATTACAAGATTAGTTGCAGGCCTCTCAGATTTGTTCTCAGGTACCTGAATCATTGGATGTAAAATGCAGTGCATCTTCAACCAAAAAAGTTGGAAGTATGAAACAAATCCATGTATTCATTAAATATTCAAACTTCAGCACTCAAAGGAACAAAGAAAGAGGGCGTTCAGAAAGGAATGCATTTAGCCAACTAATACTTCAGAAAGGAATGCCTGCACCAGTAATGAAAGAGATCAGCTTGAGTTCATACATGTATTTACTTTTGTGGATTTTCTGTTAGTCTTTTTTTGGTAGGAAGTGAGGTAAAGGGAAGTATTTTAGCATGGGTGTGATGACAGTTCGAATTGTTGTTATGTATGTCCAAGTATAATATAATGACTGTTTGAGATGCCTATCAATTTCATATTCCCTGCATATCAACTATCAAACCCTGCAAGAGTACCCAAGATTTTCTTTTCATACGCCAGACATAGTATGATCGAGAAATTGTTGATACAAAAAATTTTCAGCATTGCATTAGTAGGTGCATATACATTGTGATGAAAATTTCATTCAAAATCTAGCTTTGCCAATCTTAATTCTTGCAGCAAGGTGAAGGGAATTTAGATTAATACAACAGCATGTATTCTGAAGCTTATTTGATTTTTTATTTTTATTTTTATTTTTTGGTGAAAGTCAATGAGAGTTTAGTATATTATGTTGCCGACATCTTGGTAGTACAACAGATGTGGATGATGACTTGCTAACTTGCACTTAGTCCTGTTAAGTCTATAAAGGTGGCCTATTCATGTTTCTCTGCTGGGAAAAGACAGCTGATATCTCAAGCTGAGAAAACTGTTTGCTGGCTGCATCTCACGAGACCCATTGTAAATGCTGTCATTGTCATGCAGCTTGGTTGCTGCTCATGTTTCTCTCAGCTTGGCTGCATCTCACGAGACCCATTTTTCTCTTTCTTCATTTATCTGTTTATTTTGCAAAATACTATTGATATGGGTTCCATTTGATAGACCATTATAAAATCCAAAGCAGATGGATGTTATATTATTTATAGTTCTGCTTAAATTGATGTGTTCAACCAAAAATGGGGTCTCTGTAGGTACGTTAGGTTAAAACTCCCAATTCTTTTGGTGCATAGTCTCCTACTTTATTTTATTTTTATTTCTTCATGCACCTGCTGCATTTGAATGAGTCAAGTTGAGATTTCTGTAAATGGACAAAAGTTGCATTTAAACCATAGAAGTAGAAGTCTCTAACAAGGTTGTCACATTCATATCTTGGCAGGCATATCTATTTAATGGCTACTGGGAAGATATTGGGACCGTTGAGTCCTTTTTTGATGCTAACTTGGCTCTCACATATTAGGTAAATCTCCCGTGAACTACTTGTCTGTGTATAGTTTATTTTTTAGTTTGACAATTTTATTTTTTATTTTCAAACTGAAGCTGTCTAATGTTTGGTGAAGCCTCCCAAGTTTCAATTTTATGATCTGCTGAAGCCAATCTTCACGTCTCCTAGGTTTCTACCACCAACGAAAAATGCTAGGTATGATGTGTATTTACTATTCTTGCGTATGAGCCTTTAACTCTTTGATACAAATATTTACCTGTGCTTACTTATTATTACTACAGATTTTGCACTCCATAATTTCATGCTAGCTACTTGATAATAACACTTTTTGCCCAAATCCAATAGCTCCATGGAAAGCCTATTGTCAGATTTATTTTTATTTTTATTTTTTTAAATTTTTTTAATGAACATGTGTGGCACATGTAGATTGGTAGTGGGACATATATAAAGTACCTTTTAAGTCACTTAAAAATGTACATTGACACATTTGGCAAATGCACACGTGGGGGCACAAGGGCTAGTTTACAAGGGAACATGTTGGATTTTGCCATAGTTTAGAAGATTTCTTCATATATAAGTGTTTTTTTTTGTCTTTCTTCCTTTTGAGATGTATACAAAGGCATGCTTGTTAGAATGTGTTTACAAATGTTGTTTTATACAGGCTGACAAGCTAAAGAAGTCAGTGGAGGATGAAATTCATTTTCTCAAGGGAAGGGTTTCAGAACTTCAAAGTGATCTTGTGTCGAAGTCTACAGAAGTTACATCTGCAGTTTCAAGGAAAGAAGAAGCTCCATTTTCTCCATTTGCTGAAATTGACCGTCTGAAAGAAGAAAATTCTGTAAAAACGTGAGCATTATTGAATGCATATGGATGGTGTTTACTGTGTTGGAGTGTACTTGTTTCTTGCACATGAGGGCACGCCTTAGTTGTAATTCTTATGATAGGTTGAGCAAAGTGAAGTATTGTTTATTTAGAAATGTGAATGTAGGATGCATTGTATGATTTGATTACTATTTGTAATAAATGCATCATTTTTTTTTTCTGATTGCATTTTATGTACTATTTTAATCAGCATTAAGCTTAGATGTGTTAATCACAGCAGGTTCTTGCAATGTAAACAGGTCGTATTATTGGTATCTACTGCTACGGTACTACTACGGGTCTAATTCGTAGCTATTTGCATTTATTGCTACGGATTTAATGTGTAGCTATTTGCATCTATTGCTACGGATAGAATCCGTAGCTATTTGTATCTATTGCTACAGATAAAATCTGTAGCTATTTGCATCTGTTGCTACGGCTTTAATTGTAGCTATTGGTCTCTATTGCTACGGATAACATCCGTAGTGCTTGGTATTTATTGCTACCGATATAATGCGTAGCTATTGGTAACTATTGCTACGGATATGATCCGTAGCTATTGGTATCAATTGCTACGGATATGATCCGTAGCGATTGGTATCTATTGCTACGGATGTTATCCGTAGCGAGATCTTTAGCTACGCCACCTATAGCTACGGACGTGCTACGAATTATATCCGTAGCAAAAGAGCTTTTGCTACGGTTTTTGGCCGTAGCCTTTGCCCGTTTTTCTTGTAGTGTATTTTACAACAAAACACATGTCTAAGTCCATATAAGTCTATCACACAACACCTCGACTCGATCCGAACTACATTCCAATCTAAGCCATCAAAACTCCAAAATAAGGCTAAATTGACCTCCTAATGGTATTGAAAAATCAAAATTCATCAACATATTTTACATCCAGGAGTTGCCAACTATCCCCACATTTAACAACCAAGTAGTCAATCTTTTTTATTTCCTCCAGAAGTTGTCAAGTATCCTTGCAATCAACCACTAATCAGTCAGATGTTAGGATTTGACCTAAGATTACTTGTGAAAATTGAATTTCCACGTTTGATGTCGTCGCACTTATGAGATCATTTTTGTAATTCTTTAAATTTCCTATCAGTTCCCTTATCATATGTCATTTTCAACTTTAATTATAAAAATCTGTAAAGGAGATGCCTCAAGCCAATATGCTGTGAAGAGATATTCATTTATAGACAGAAGATATATGGTAGCTGTACAATTACAAATATGGAAACAAATATACAAGGAAAACAAACTGCTACAATTGTGAAGAATCACTGATATCTTGGTCATAATCAGAGGAGTAAGATTGTCCTCTAATATCCCCCTTCAAAGTTGGCGTGGTAGAAAGAGGAAAAACGCACAACTTGCCACGATCCAATAAAAAATGTAATTTGGCCACTGCTTTTGTGAAAACATTAGCTAGCTGTAGGTGTGAGGGAACAAAGCTGAGACTAATAACCCTTCGAGCAACAAGTTTCCGAACAAAATGATAGTCAATATCAATATGTTTGGAACGAAATTTGGTGACCGGGTTGGAAGCAATGAATATGGCACTATTGTTGTCGCATAAGAGTCTCGAAAGAGAGGGGAGGGTGATCTGGAGTTCTCTAAGAAGTTGAAGTGTTCATGAAAGTTCTGCAACAACAGAGGCAAGAGCACAGTACTCAGCCTCAACACTAGAGCATGCAACGGTAGTTTGCTTTTTAGAGCACCATGAAATTAAGTTGCGGCCAAGATAAACAGAAAATCCGGTTGTTGAACGCCGAGTGACGGGAGAGTCGGCCCAATCGGCATCAGAATAGCCGAGCAAAGTCTGAGAGGAATCCCGTGAGAGTTGCAGGCCATAATGGTAGGTTCCTTTGGCATAGCGTAAAATACGCTTTAAGGCTCTAAAATGATCAACGGTGGGAGCATGCATATATTGACATATAGAGTTAACACTGTAGGATAAATCCGGCCGCGTAAGAGTCAAATATTGTAATGCGCCAGCTAGTGAACGAAATTGTGTAGCATCTGAATAGGAAGTACCAGAATCGATTAGATGAGATCCCACCAAAAAAGGAGTTAAGATAGGTTTGCAATCGACCATTTCTGCTCGAGTCAACAGATCAAGCGCATATTTAGCTTGGCTGAGAAAAAGGCCGTTGTCATTTCTAACAACTTCAATCCCCAAAAAATAGTGTAGATCACCGAGATCCTTCATGGAAAATTCTTTTGCCAGCCGATTAATGAGAGAACGCAACATAGAAGAATTGCTTCCCGTTATTACCACATCATCGACATATAGAAGAAGATAAATAACACCATGAGGACTATGATAGACAAAGAGAGAGGAATAAGCACGACTAACAATAAACCCAATACCAAGTAAAAATTGGCTAAAACGCTGAAACCATGCTCGAGGAGCCTGTTTAAGACCATAAAGAGTATGTTGTAAGCGACAGAAATGAGTTGGGAATTGCGGATCAATGTAGCCTGGGGGTATGTAGACTTCCTCGGAGAGAAACCTGTGAAGGAAGGCATTTTTTACGTCAAGTTGACGTAAAGGCCAATTATTCATAGCAACAAGGGACAAAATAATGTGAACAGAAGCAAATTAAACAACTGGACTAAAAGTTTCTTCAAAAACAATGCCATGCTTTTGAGAAAAATCTTGCACCACTAGACGAGCTTTGTGACGCTCAATTGATCCGTCGGCATGAAGCTTGGTCTTAAAAATCTATCTACAACCTACAACATTATGCTCAGCTGGACGAGGAACTAATTGCCATGTGCCATTGTGACTGAGAGCAACAATTTCATCATCCATTGCCAAGAGCCATGCTAGATGCTTGACAACTGACTTAAAACCATGAGGCTCTTTAATCGCAAGATGTACCTGAAACCACGGAGGAGCAAGGAAAGCACATAACGAATGAATAATGCGAGGCTTAACAATACCATCCCGAGCACGGGTGATCATGGGGTGAGTAGGCGGTTGGACAGCTGAAGAAGAGGCGGGTGGAGGGACGTCCAAGGCTAGTTCAGGCGAATAAGGCTGAGAGGGTGTGATGGGAAGCATGAGAATGGGACTTGAGTAAGTACAAGGAACACAAGGTGTGGGGGCCGAACTAGAAAAGAAACGGGAGTCACACATATGGGGAAAGAACTATCACAAGTATCAGTAAAAGTGACATAATCAGTGCCAACCGAAGAAGGAATAGTGGAGGTAGCATAAGGAAAATAATCTTCAAAAAATTGAACATGGCGAGACACATAGACCCGATTAGTTTTCTTATCCAAGCAACGAAAATCCTTATGAAGAGGACTGTAGCCAATAAAAACACAAGGGATAGCGCGAGGTGATAATTTATTGGGCATAAAATCACGTAGAAAGGGAAAACAAAGACAACCAAATGTACGAAGTATAGAATAAGAAGGAATTTTACCATATAGAATTTCATGAGGAGTCTTGCCATCAAGAACGGGTGATGGGAGTCGGTTGATGAGATAGCATGCAGTGGAGAAGGACTCAACCCAAAGATGAAGAGGAACATGCGAATGATACATTATAGTGAGACCGGTTTCTGTGATGTGGCAATGTTTTCTCTCCGCAATACCATTCTGATTAGGTGTATAAGGACAAGCTATGCGTTGCACAATACCACACTTACGAAGAAAAGAAGTAAAACGGTGGTTGGTGAATTCCGTTCCTCCATCACATTGAAAAGATTTGATTTTACAGTCGAATTGATTAATGACATATTGGTGAAATTGGACAAAAATGTCAAAAAAAATCTGACTTAAGCTTTAAAGGGAAGAACCAACTAAAGCGAAAGAAATCATCTATCAAGACACAATAGTATCTATAACCGGATGGAGAGGGAATTGGCGAGGGGCCCCATAAATCGTAGTGAATCCATTCAAATAAAAAAGAGCAACATTGATTCAAATTTGGAAAAGGCAAGCGGTGACTTTTTCCTAATTGATAACCAAAACATAGTTTTGAATCAAAATTGCCTTTATCAGAAAATGTGATTACACCATGCTTATTCAAAGATGAAACAATGCGAAAAGAAGGGTGTCCTAATCATGCATGCCAAATGACAGAAGATGCACGAGAATTACATAGAGAAAGACTGGACAAAAAACTTGCATGGCCATGATCAAGAATATAGAGCCCTTTCTCACAGTGCCTGGCTCCCACCACCGTTCTTGTTGCTAGATCCTGTATGGTAAAACCAGAAGAAGAAAATATCACTAAACAATTGTTCTCCGAGTGAACTTACTAATGGACAATAGATTTTTAGTAATGTGAGGAACAAGAAGAACATCAGACATTTTTAAATGATGAGAAGCAACAAGAGAGGAGATAGAACCAATGCGAGAAATAGGCAAAGATTGACCGTTACCCACAAAGACCCGTTGATTACCAGTGTAAGGGACAGATTTATCAAGCGCAGCAGTATCATTAGTCATGTGAGAAGTTGCTTCCGTGTCTGTATACCACTCAATATCTTGAGAATCATCAAAGGAAGTGGCAGCAAATGCTTCAATCAAACCTTTAGCCTTAGCTTTCTTCAATAGTTTGCCAAGTTTATGACATTTCTTGGCAGTGTGCCGTTCTTTGCCACACCATTGGCAAGTGCTTGCAGAGGTCTTAGCAGATTGGTCGGATGCTGTTAAGGAAGAGGTTGGTTTGAAATGACCAGAAGAGGAACCACATTGAACAACCATAGCTGACTGAGAACAAGAATCCCCTGGGATTAACCGAGAAAAAAGCACATGGCTGAGAGCTTTCGAAACCAAATTGGCAAAAGAGGGCAGCGGCAACTGTGACAACATAGAGGTTGAAAAAAATTTTAAATCAGAACCAAGGCCATATAGAAACCAATGTACCTTATCTGTGTCATCAACTGGTTTGCCAATAGCACTAAGCTGATCACATAATGATCGGAAAGAGCGTTCATATTCAGCAACACCATGAGAGTTGCGCTGCATCAACTGGAGTTCATCTTTTAGTTGGAGTTCTCTGGTCTTTGAACTATGAGAAAAAGAAACTTCAAGGGCCAGCCAAGCATCACGAGCTGTAGTGCAATTAACGACTTCAGCCATACATTCCTCAGTGAGAGAGGCATATAAAAGGTTGAGTAAAATGCGATCCTGCGTGTGCCATGTCTTGTAGGCAAGATTAGAAACAAGATCATTGCCAGCACGGACTTGAGCAGCGGGTGAAGACAAAGACCCATCCAAATAGCCCATAAGATCCTGACTTTCAAGCAAGGGAACAAACTGACGACGCCATAAGAAATAATTTGTGGGAGTGAGTTTGATGGTGACCATGCGAACCATTGTATTGAGCGGAAGCAGAGAAGTGTTGGATTTGGCCATGGAAAAAAACAGCAAAGGGTTGACATATTGGCTTTGATACCATGTAAAGGAAATGCCTCAAGCTAATATGTTTTGAGGAGATATTCATTTATAGACAGAAGATACATGGTAGTTGTATAATTACAAATATAGAAACAAATATACAAGAAAAACAAACTGCTATAATTGTGGAGAATCACTGATATCTTGGTCATAATCACAGGAGTAAGATTGTCCTCTAATAAAATCCTTAAAAGAAAATTATTTTACTCTTAACCTTCCAAGTTAACTACCTTAAGCAACTAATGAAAATGTATCATGTGTTCAATAGCTTCTAAGAGGCAACACGCTACTAGCACACTAAGCCTTAAAGACTAGGTGGGGATGTTTAAGAGACTAAGGGTGAGTCTTCCCATCTCTCTTATTCTACCCTCTTAAAGGTTTTGTAGAGAAGGTCCTAGGAGTAGCGCTTAAATAAAAGAGCTCCAGTAATCTTATATAAGAGTGCTAGTGTTTTTCCTGTTTGGTTCATGTCTCCAAATAATGTTCGTCATCTTGCTATAAAAGAAAAAAATAGTAGAGTAAAAATAGAAATCTAAGAGCTCTCATCATCTTCTCCGTTGGATGAGTGAAGAGTGTTGAAGTTCTTCCTTTTCCACTCACATTTCTAGTCCTCCGATTGATGTGAGTAATTCATTTACTGGTTTTCTTTTTCACATTACTTTTTTCTCTTATTATAGATTCACATTTTTTTTTTTACTTTATTCACTTACTTTTAAATAATAATTTAAAGTTAAAATTTAAATAACTCTAAATTCTGTAAAATAAAGATTGTATATTTGTATGGGCAGATAATAATACTCAACATTTTTTGTTAACTAAGGCCCTTTCTTAAAATTTATGAACAAACACCATGCAAAGTCATTCAAATATAAATCATTCATTTGTTCTATAGTATTTAATTAGTCTATCTTAGATTTTAAGATTTTTACTTATGGGACTACATAAAACATTTTACACCTCCGGCTGCTTTCCTGCATCCGGTGTGCTCAGCCCCGCGATAACTCTATACTCAGAAAAGTACACTTCTGCCACATAAATGGGATGCAGTTTGGCTGGTGACCCAATCGCAATCCAGCTAGTTGCTGTCAAAACTTTATGGCCTACCATTGCTGTCAAAACTTTATGGCCTACCATTCCAAATTATTTTAGGTCAGGATCCCACAAATGAGACAGATCCAAAGCTCAAGTGGACCACACCACAGAAAACAGTGTGAATAATGATGTCCACCCTTGAAACCTTTCAAGGGCCCAAAGTGATATTTATTTGTCATCCAATCTGTTCATAAGGTCACATATGCCTGGTTGGAGGGAAAACACAAATATCATCTAGACCCATAATTCTTTGGCCTTCAAAAAGTTTTGAACCGTAAGTGTTCAATCCCCACTGTTTGCGTATGGTGTGGTCCACTTGATCTTTGAATCTATCTCATTTTTAGGGTTATGCCCTAAAATGAGTTGGCAAAATGGATAGACAATGTGGATAAAAATAAATACATCATTGCGAGGCCTGGAGCTTTGACACAGCCACCACCCAAATAAAGTGGATCGTATGTATAGCCATCTCTGTGATAAGATACATTGGACTCTAGCCGTTGGACTTGGGCCTTTTCTCAATAAAATAATAATCTAAAAGGGTCAAAACAGTTATATTAATTAATAGCTTTTACTTATTGTTTGTCCACTATACAAAGTGAGTTTTTACCGATAGGATCATTGGAACATGACCCAACTCCATGGCACGTTATAGTTAGTCGCCCGTTACAACGCCGTTAACGGCAGAAAGAAAAGTCTTCGTTGACTAGTCAAACATAGAATAACAAAATAACACCCATCCGTACTTGAATGGGCCAAAGTGCCGCGTGCCAATGGCAGGAAACTTCAACGTGCAGCGATTCTTGTGTGAAATCACGACTTTGATTAAACGTCCACCAAAGCATTTGTTTGTTGAGTTCGAACCATTGACTAATTCATCTCAACCGTTGATTAAACGTCCACCAAAGCAAAATGTAGAACATGGCCAATCTAAAGTGGACCCACCGTTTTAGTCAATTTAATTCAAGTTAATTTTCGTCAACCACGTGCCCAATGTCTCCAATGTCTAAAAGCATGCGAATGAATATAACCAATTGCATTAATTATCTTCTTATTGTTAGAATATAGAAATCATTTCACATATTAATTTCTATACCAAACACTTGCTATATTTTATGTCTTTCAATTTCAATGGAATTCTAAAATATAAAACCTTGCTTAGTTAACGCTTAAAAATTACTTCTCCCATTTTAGTAAAATAATCATTATGTATTAGAAAACATAGTTTACAGTGTGTTTGGTTGCAACCAATAAATAATGAAATTTCATGACATTTGCAACCAAACACACCGTAATATAAATGATGGATTATCAAGTTTTTAATTATTATCAAAATTCTGTAATACATTATTACCGTTAACTAAAATAAGATAAATCTATTTTTAACTGGCAACCAAATATAGCCCAAGTCAGCTAGAGAATTTTGAATTATTAAGGGCCGTTTAGATACCACCAAATAAGTTACTTTTTCTACTTACAATAGTAGATAAATAACTTATTTGAGATTAGTAAGTTTGGTTTATGATCAATTATAAGTAACTTTTTTATTTAAAGTTATTTAATCACTTCAATTTAATAAGTAAGAAATCAAGATAAGCTCCTCAAGACATAAGTAGCTTTAAGTAAGTTATGATCCAAACCCCCTGAATATTTATGTAATCACATGTCTTTTCTTTGCTTTCTTTTCTTTCTATTTTGTTCATTTTTAATTTTAACATCTATTTTTCATTCATTTCTTATTGGATAATCTCGATCATGAACTAAGAAACATACATATGTGGTCCCCTTGTTCAATGGCTTAGATCTTGCATAAACTTCAGTATTCATGTGCACAACGGTCATCACGCGGTCCCAAGTCTCTACCTAAAACTTTAACACGTTGTGCATCGTGCATGACTTTTATTTTGTGAGAATAATCTCCACGTCTTTCGGGCTTGACCGATGATGAGGTTTTAGCAAATTCTCTAGAAAATTTGTGTGAAATAAAAGACGAAAAATTCTTAAATCATGGCGCTATCAATCAGCGAAAAAAAAAAAATCTTGACTGTATGGAATCGGATTCAAGGAATTACGTATGGAATCGGATTCAAGGAATTACGTGCCACTTGTGCAGAAAATTTCCATGTAGGTAGACATTTTGAGTTTTGAGATTCAAGTTTCCCACCACAAGTTGCACCCCTGGGACCCACATGCACAGACGGTCCAGGGGCATTACTGCGTTCATTAAATATGAATTGTTGACTGTAGATCACCATTAGAAAGAAAACTTTGGACGGCTAACATTCAAGTCCATAAATCAATGCTTAGGATCATTTTTTTCTTGATGATTTTTTTTGGACCAGGGGCCATCCATAGCAGCAGCCTATAGATGAGCGGTTCTGATCATCCAGACACCTCTACACGTGCGCCCTATGGGTCATTTCTTTTTCAAAGGGAGAGAGAGGAATAGCTTCTTTTCAGAGACTTCGTTTTCTGGGTGCCCAAATGTCAAAGGTGTGTTGATTATGGATTGCCAAAGCCACCACTCGTTTATTTATTAATTTATTAATTTTTATTATTATTTATAACGGGGAACTATCAACCATACACGTGGCATATGTACATCATTCTAGGCCATCCCAATAATAGACTTCCCTATGGGTGGGGCATAACCTAAAAAAAAAACTCTTTACAAAAAGATTGCTATCCGAATAATAGAGTTTGGATGCAAATAATCTTAATGATAGATTCCAAGGCTTACTTTTGAATTGCTCATGATAGGAAGTGTAATTATAATCTGATCATGCATTTCATGGGACAGTTCATTGGTTGTTGATTACCCCCAGTGGATTCATTATATTAACCCTATAAGGGGTTGTTTCTCAACCACGGGCCCATAGAAGGGTGCACGGATCAATCTAAGTCAGGGGATGGATGCCCCATTAGGGAATCTATGTTTGGATACAGTTATCCGATGGTCGGACTAGCCGATCAATGGGTAAAGTCCCAAACTCAATTCGATGGTTACCATTGATTGATCAGGGCTGCAGCTATACGAATACGTGTAGTGGAATTTTTTAAGTTGGTGCCCGAGTTTAGCCATGATCTGATGGTCCCAAAGTCACAAATTCGGTAAAATACATAGGGTAACCATTTCACTTAAAATTCAAGATATTAACTAAGGCACTCGCACAACTCATGCGCCCGACTTGCGGGTTGAAGTTAAGTGATATGAGGTGTCACCTTGGCTCAACGTCCACGATGGACCTCATGCTCGGCAAGTCGAACGCTAATCTATAATTTCAAGACCAATAGACTTAGAACGTGTGGTCTAGCCTTAATTTGATTAACTTGGGCATTTATGGAATATGTTAACCCCCGGGTCTTCTCATGGGTGCCAACTAGCATTGGACTTGTCTAACTTTGCGACCATACCCATTCGAGGTAAGCAGAAACATGTATTTATCTCTAATTTTCCTAAATCGCATCGTTCCTAGCGTGATTAAGGCACCTAGTTGGATTTATACGGCCCACTAATAGTTTCGTTCACGTACATACGAGGACTATTGTATGGAAAATTACAGAACGCTACAAAATATATCTAAAAATTACTTTTAAAAAATACTTATAAAATCAATCCTTAGAAGAATTAGAAATAATAGCTCTTAAGATGTCACCAAAGACCCCCATATTAAGGCTCCGTTTGGATCCTTGTATTGGATTGACCACTACACAAGGATCCAAACAAACGGCCCTGATGGAGAGCTCACAAAGGCTCAATTGGGGAAAATCAAGTACACATTTAAGAACAAAGTGGTCAACAATCTGATTTTGATTGAAAAACTTTAAAGGTTAAAATTCTCTAAGCCTCATTTGGCACTATGTATTTGAAATAGTCTGGATTACAAATCCCTTAGATTTGAAATACCATGGATTTGGAATCCTGCAGTTGTATATGGCATCGGGATTTATACAAGGGTTTGAATTTGATTACTAAATCAACTTTAATATCCCTAATTAGTGTATATGTATATAATGTTTGACACAATGATTGTAACAAGTCTGTTAAAATATATACTTTGGCCAAAAATGATGAAATTCCAAGTCTCAGATGGGCCACAACCATATGATCACAACCGAACGACTAACGACTAGCGAGTAATTTTTAACCATTGATTTACATGGACAATGTTTGGACTGTGTAAATCATATTGAAGTAACTTTAGTGATGCAGTTGATAATTTAAGCATTTTGGGATATCATCAGGAGGCCACATGCTTAATAGCTTAGTAGCCTAGTGACACATATATTGCGCGTACTACTTAGTGAATTTTAGATGAAATCTTTTCACCTTGGATTTCAAATCCTCTCTTTGAGGAGATTTGAAATCCCCCAATTGCTTCATGGTACCAAATAGACAGATATTTGAAATGGATTTGAAATTCCCTCATATCGATAGTGCCAAACAAACAACTCCTTGGGGTTGTTTGGCACCATGGATTTGGGGGGATTTGAGGGGATTTCAAATCCCCTAAAGAGGGGTTTCAAATTCACGATCAAAGCTCGGATTACACCTAAAATCCTTTCAATAGTTGCATGTGTAACATTTGTGTCACCATACTACTATTTTCTTGGCACATAACCCACTAATGATATACAAAAACAATTAGATTATCAATTGCATCACTATAATTACTTTAATATGATTATCAGCGCTGTCCAAACATTGTCCATGTAAATCAATGACTAGAAATCATTGGTTAGTCACTCGGACATGATCTTGTCCTTATGGTCCATCCAAGACTTAGAATTTCATCATTTTTACGCAAAGCATATATTTCAACGAGCTTATTACAACCATTGTGTCAAACATTACATATGTCACTAATTAGATATATTAAAATTGATTTAGTAATTAAATTCAAGCCTTAAATATACAATGCATAGCTACTTTTGAATTAAAGTTTATTCTCAATCCAGATTACCAAACACAATAGGAGGATTTCAAATGGGTTCCGAATCCTGGGGTTCCAAATCCACGCTCCCAAACAGGTAGTCTAGTCTTTTCATTTTGAATAAGAAATGACGGCTGCGAATGGAAACACAGCAACGGTTCACATTCAATCAGCGGTGGGAAGCAACGGACCAATGGTCACGGATTACCAAACCATGGACCTGATGGTCTGAACTGCGAAAATAAGTGTACCGAACTAAGCCTCGAGTCACGCATCTAGTCCTTCATCTTTATATAATTGCCGGAATGGCGCAAGACGACCCAATGATGAACGGTTAAGATTACCCGTTACGAGCAGCCACGTGGGTCTCACCTAACTGAGTTTGCATCTTCTGGCCAAGTCATTGTAATCATTTACAAATTACAGGGGTGTTTTAGGCGGGAGCGGATTAGGTGTTACCCGGGTGGTAACGAACGGATTGGCTACTCCCCCTGGCACTAGCCAATGGCTGATGTTCGGTGCTCTGTGGGCCCCACCATGATGTATGTGTTTCATCCATGCTGTCCATCTATTTTTACAGATCATTTTACAGAATGAAACAAAAAATGAGTTATTCCAATCTCATTGGACCACATTACAGGAAACAGTGTTGAATGAGCGTCGAACATTAAAAAGATTTGGGGGGCCATAAAAGCTTTTGATCAAGCTGATTTTGTTTTTTTTCTCTTCATCTGGGCCTGTATGACCTAATCAACAGATTGGATATCAAATAAACAGTACAGTGGCCTTAGAAGGATTTTAATGGTGGATATCCCATCAATATTGTGGACCACTTGAGATTTATATACCTCTAAATTTTGGGATCGAGACTAAAATGATCTTTAAAAATGGATGAACAGAATGGATGAAACACATACATCATGGTAGAGCCCACAGAGGACCGACCACTAGCCACCGGCTGGTGGCAGGGGAGTAGCCAATCCGTTTCCGTTTTCCTGACCGTGGGCCCACCTTAATGTAGGTGTTATATATCCACGCCGTTCATTAGTTTTTTTACGGCTTATGGTAAGGTATGAGCCCAAAAATGAAGCAGATCCGAATTCAGGTGAATCGCACCACGGCAAACAGTTGTAACTGAACGGCCACTATTAAAAGCTTCTTATGGACCACAAAAGTTT
>JAJHSJ010000006.1:90478783-90559541 GCA_021015155.1 Magnolia officinalis | reverse complement strand
AAATGAATGAAAATTGACTATCTAAGATCACCCACCACTTTCTTCTTGCACCAAAGGCTTCCTTAGCTCCTGAGCTTAGATTCCAATGGAAGAGATGGGGTTTGGATGGTGGAGATGGGTGATGAAAGGTAGGAAAGGTGGGCCACACTTGTAGCTCTTTTAGAGTGGGAAGCTTGGACGTATGGGAATCTTTCGCTTGGGATTGTTCTTTGAAAATGAAGGAGAGAGAGTGTTTTAAAGGGAGAGAGATGGGTGATGTTTGATGTGGTGGTGATGGGTGTAAGAGCCACTTTTTTTACTTTTGTGACAAATGTTGTAAGAGGGGTATGGGTGGTGTAAGAACTTTTGACTTTGAGTTGCTGGGGAAGGTGAGAAGTGATGGATTGATGGGTGATTGATGTGACATCTCGTTGAGATTCTCTCGGGATTCGTACGCGCGGGTTTTCTCGCACCGAACGCTAACCCACATCTCCTGGCCAGAGTATCGCCTCGGCGCGCGAGTCGCGGCATCGGAACCGCGAAGACGGTGCGGTCGCAAGGGTACAAGTCTCGGGTTGAGTCGACTCGGTTTGACAGCGTGTGAATTAGGGTCGCGCGCACGCCGGTTAAGGGTCGAAGGTTGCCAAATTTTGACCGGAAAGACCGTGGAAGTCTATGGAACGGTACGGTCTAGGATACGGGTCTTACAATGGATATGATAGAATGGAGTCGGACCACTGTGTGTGTTCACGTGCAAGTTCTCAGATGGTGATTTCTTAGTTTTGTTGTTATACGTTGATGACATGCTCATTATGGGAAAAGACATCAAGAAGATTGATAGGCTGATGAAACAGAGTTGGGCAAGTCGTTCGCGATGAAAGACTTGAGCCCAGCTAAACAGATCCTAGGAATGGAGATAATTTGTGACAGAAGAGCGGTATATGAAAAAAAGTCCTATAACGATATATTAAAAAAGTCTTAGAGCGGTTCAATATGAATACACCCAAGCCGCTCAGTACTCCATTAGATAGTCACTTCAGATTGAGCGACAGGTAGTGTTCAAAGACGAAAGCAAATGTGGATGAGATGTAAAAGATATCTTACGCATCAACGGTAGGAAGTTTGATATATGTTATGGTGTGTACACGCCCAGATATAGCATATGCGGTTCATGTTGTTAGTTGGTATCTTGCTAATCCTGGTAAAAAACATTGGGGCAGCGGTGAAGTGGATATTGAGGTATCTAAGAGGCTCATCCAAGTTGAGGCTATTGTGTGGTGACGGAAATCTGTGTTAAAGAGCTACATAGATGTAGATATGGCAGGTGACATAGACTCCAGGAAGTCTACATCAGGGTTCATGTTCACGTTTGCAGGGGGTGCGGTCTATTGGCAGAGCAAGCTACAAAAGGTCGTAGTATTGTCGACGACATAGTCCGAGTACATTGCAGTCACATAGGCATGTAAGAGATGCTTTAGATAAAGACGTTCCTACAGGAACTTAGCTTGAAGCAGGAGCAGCACGTGGCCTATTGCGATAGTCAAAGTGTTATACACTTGAGCAAGAATCCAAGTCAGCACTCCAAGTCGAAGCACATATAGATTCGGTATCACTGGATCAAGGATACTTTGGAACAGAAAGTGTTACATCTTGAGAAGGTCCACACGGACAATAATGGGTCAGACATGATGACCAAGGCTTTTCTCAATGGCAAGTTTGAGGTTTGTAGAAATCAGGCTGGCTTGAAGAAGGTGAATTCCTCCTGAGTCAGAAAGGGAGAGATTTGATGGGTTTTTCCTCCTCAGAAAGAGGAGAGAATACGCTCACTCGACCGATCGAGGGTGCTCGACCCAAAGTCCAGCGAGCAAATTGGTTTGGACTCCGTGGTGCTCGACAGTCAAGGGAGGTGCTGGACCGGTCAAGTGGGCCGCTCGACGGTCGAGGACCCTGCTCGACCAGTCGAGGTTACACAGATTCATGTCTAGATTTTGTGCGAATTGCATAAATTTGAGGCGATTTTCACAGAGGTGTGGAAAGGAGTTGCCTAAACTATAAATAGGGGGTCCCTAGGGCTGTTCTAAGTAATACAAGAGAGTTTCTAAAGCTTTACAAGGGTTTGCTAAAGGGTTTAGGGCTATCAAAGGTGTGTGTATGTGTGTGTGTGCGCGTGTGTGTGTGTGTGTGTGAGAGAGAGAGAGAGAGAGTGAGAGAGAGAGAGAGAGAGAGAGGAAGCTTGTGAAAGGGAGATTCTGCTCGTACAAGTGATCTACTATGCACTCGACATCTCAGCGCTTCTACGTCCTCGTAATCGGTGAGATTTATCTATTTTTCTTTACTCTCTTATTGTTTATCCGCTCCTACGTTAATGAAGAAGGTTTGATCCAAGCAGTGTGTGTTTCCGATCGGTTGTAACGTTCAACTTCATAGTAGATTGTTGATCTGGACGAGGTCCCGTGGTTTTTACCTCTTTGAGATTTTTTCACATAAAAATCTCTCGTGTCGTGTGGTTTATGCTTTGATTTATTTCATTGATTTATTATCCCTCTTTTAGGCTATATCCTAAGATTTTGTGCAAGGCTCCCAACAACTGCATCCTAAATTAAATATTGAAGTAACTAATAGACAGCGTGGATATATACAACATATACATCCCAAGTGGGTCCAACGTTAGGGCCTTACCCACTAAACTGTTACCCTTGTCTCACCTGTTCTGCAAGCGACGAACACTGGGATTCAGTAGTAAACTGCTCTGATGCCGACATCCATACCAGCCGTCGGTGCTGGAAAAGCATTTGAGCCCATCATGATGTATGTGTTTTATGCACACCGTAAATTCATTTTCTAACTACTTTTAATGGTAGCAATCACGACTATTTCATATATTTTGGTCCACCTGAGATTGGAATCGCCCTATTTTAGGATCATGTCTTCGAAAATGGATCTACCGAGTGGATAAAAACAAATACGTTGGTGGAGAACACAGTACCAACCAGCACCTGCGTCGGTACTGGAGGTTATCCACGTGCGCCCAACTAAAATTTGAGGAAGGCATTACTTCATTTCTGTGAAAGGGGACTGGAATTCTCTGCGATACCTCTTTTGGGAAGGTCCAGGTAGGTCTCTGTCAGGCCCATTGTGATGTACGGGCTTGCTTTTACTCACGCCGTCTTTTTAATATATATATATATATATAGATTATATATATATATATATATATATATATAATTTTAGATATAACTCAAAAATGAGGCAATCCAAAGCTCAAAGTGAACCTCGAAGCAAGGATTAAACGGGCACCTCTCAAAAATTCTTAAGGCCACAAGTTTTGGATCAATTTGGAAAAAAAAAAAAAAAAAATTCTTTATTCAGGTTTGTATAATTTTATTAACGGGTTGGATGGAAATAGATATCACGATGGCCCTTAGGAAGGTTTCAATGGTAGTTAGTTAATATCACCATTACCTCTTATAGTATGGTCCACTTGAGCATTGGATCTGCTTCATTTTTTTGCTCATACTTTAAAATGATATGGAAACATGGATAAACAGCATGGATAAAACCCATTCATCATGGTCCACCCCACAGAGCCTCAGCCTAGACCCATTTGGGTCCAGACAAGGTTGGACGCAATCTGCTTTCCCATAAAACACTATTTTGTGTGGCTCCACCATGCTGTATCAATCATATCCACTTCATGAATGAGATTCGTTCACGGATGTTAGGCCCTAAGGACAAAAATAAAATATATACATAGCTGTATAAATCATATCGAGGAAGCTGATTGCCTATTGAATAAAATTGTTTGTGGGCCTACCGTGGTTAATGTTTCTTATCCATGTCATCCATCCATTTATCTATCTCATTTTAAGTTATGAGCCCAGAATTGAACCATATCCAAAGCTCAAGTGAATAACACCACAGAAAACACAAGGAATTAAAGGCTTACCCTTGAAAACTTTTTAGGAGCCACAGAAGTCTTACATCCAGCTGATATTTGTGTTTCCATTCATGAATAGGTTGGATGACAAACAAATATCACTGTAGGCCCTAAGAAAGTTTGAAGAGTGGAATTCGTTATCCCACTGTTAAAATGGATGGACGGCTTGGATAAGACACGTCACAGTAGGCCAACAGAGTTGCAATCCGCATCCACCCACTCGGTCTATCAGTTTTCCTTGCTGGGAAGCGGATTGCGTACTGAGTAAACTCTGTGGGATCCACCGTGAGTTACAAATTTTATCCACTCTGTCCATCCATTTTACTAGATAATTTTAGGGCTTGAGCCTAAAAATAAAGTATAACCAAACCTCAAGTGGACCACACCATAGGAAACAGTGTGAATTGAACATCTACCATTGAAAATTTTTTGGGAGCCACAGAAGTTTTGGATCAAGCTTGAATTTGTGTTTTCCCTTCATCCATGTCTGTGTGATCTTACAAACACGTTGGATGAGAAATAAACATCACTGTGTTCCGTGGAAACATTTCAAACGGTGGAAATCATTATTCCAACTGTTTCCTACGGTATGGTCAACCTGATCTTTGGGTATGCTTAAATTTTGGTCTCGAACCCTAAAATAAGATGGCTTGGATAACCAGATACATTCACGGTGAGCCGAGTTTACTCAGTACGATAGGAGCCGACTGAGTTACTCAGTACGCAATCCGATTTCTCCTCTGCTGGACGCTAGGCATAAGAACAAAAACCAGCTATATTTCTCGCGCGTGATGAAGGGAGTGGATCTCACACGTATACATCGCATAGAGGATGGCGGCTATTTTATGCGCTGCGTAATTACGGTCCAACAAAAGTCTTCCCACTCTACTATTTTTCGTCAACTTAACAATCTCACCCGTCGGCGAAATTGCGTGGCAGGTACGACTCTACTTAATTAAGTATGAAATGATTGGGAGCAGATTAGGTGTTTACCTGGGTAAATACCGTAGTGGGTGTGACCCTAACCAAGGGGCCCACCTTGATGGTGGTGTTTATCTACACTGTCCATCCGATTCTCTATACCATTTTAGTCCATAGTCCCAAAAATTAAGCAGATTCAAATCTCAGGTGGACCACGCCAAATGAAACAGTGGGTTTGAGTGCTTCACCATTAAAAATTCCAAAGGGCCCACGGTAAGGTTTTCGTAATGTTTATTTCCAACCAACCTGTTGATAATGTTAAGAATACCTGGATGAATAAGAAAATATAAATATCAGATTAATCCAAAAAGTTTTGCAGCCCACGAAAAGTTTTTAATGATCATTTGTCACTGTTTCTATTAGTATGGTCCACATGAGAGATGATATTCTTAAGGTTTCGGATCTCATCCTAAAATTAGATGCAAAGGCAGATGAATGGTGTGATATACAAAAAAAAAAAAAAAAAAGATCAAGGTGGACCTC
This sequence comes from Magnolia officinalis, assembly GCA_021015155.1. Taxonomy (NCBI): domain Eukaryota; kingdom Viridiplantae; phylum Streptophyta; class Magnoliopsida; order Magnoliales; family Magnoliaceae; genus Magnolia; species Magnolia officinalis. The sequence goes on along the minus strand of JAJHSJ010000006.1, from coordinate 90,554,161 downwards.
ACACGATTAGGGTAACACCCGTGGTGTTACTCGGGTAACAGCTAATGGCACCCTAAATAATTGGAAGTGGATTGCGGGCTCGTACACCTGTTCATCTATTTTATTGGAGGGAATGAGGTAGAGCCAAAACTTAAATATCATATACAGGGAAAAGGTACTATGCGCTCGACCTCAGGAGTCCGTCCCATGAGGTCGAGCTGTGTGGGCCCACCGTGATGTATTTTGAACATCTACCCCATCAGTCAGATGCACCATTCATCGTGGGCCTAGGTCTCAAAAATCAAGTCATCCGTGACTTGTGTGGCCACACCACATACAGAAGTGGAGAGGGGCCATGCACCATTAAAACATTCATAACATTTTTGAGGCCCAACGAGATGTGGTTTGCAAATCCAACCATCCATTATGTGTGTCCCACTTGAATGAGGGTTCAGACCAAGTTTCAGGCGCATGTAAAACTCAGGTGGGCCCCACCAAGTGCTTTTATATGTTTTAACGGTGTCTTCACATAATTTTAGATGGTATCCCACCTGAGTTCCGTATACGGCTGATTTTTAGGATATCCCATAATTTAAAGGGGAACCATCAAATGCACGGTGTTGATGGTCAACACGCATCACGGTGGGGCCCACATAGCTCGACCTCACGGGAGCTTATCGTAAGCTTGAGCGCATTGTACCTTTTTCGATATATATATATATATAAGAAAAGTTGGGCTGACCTTGGAAGAGACGGACTCGGCTCGACCGACTAAGTGAACTCGCCATAACAGGTCGGCTAATCGAGGCCGACAAGTGGAGCCTTGGCCCATCGGTAATGGCTCATCTAGTCCTGGCTCGGTGGTAATCAGTGCTCGGCTTCAAAGTTCTTTTATAGAGCTTTCACATTAGCCTGGAACCTGGAAGAAGCCATTACACAATCGGCCTGACCGCCTCTGACCAAACCCTTCTCGGGGATCAGCTCACTCATGGGCTCAGATTGTCGGGTGAGACCTAGACTTCAAGGTCAGCTCAGATGAGAACGTGGTCAGCAGTCATGTTGAAAGGTCAACTCCAGTAACGCACGACAGGAGTAACGCCCAACGCACGATCTTAAGGTAACTGACTACATCACCGGTTGCGCACATCTGGCTTAATGGTTGGGATCATGCCGAGAATGACAGGCACATTAGTCCCATAAAAGGTATAAATAGGAGACATCCATTGAAACAAGTACGCAACATCTTACACCCCTAAGCCTTAATATACACTTAGACCCAGGTTCCTAACCTGACTTTGGCATCGGAGGGTCCCCTGTTCTAGCCAGGGTCTCCTTTGTCCTTCTCTTGTACAGGCTAATAGATCTCATTGCGAGCATTTGGAGCTCGGCTAGGGTGAACCAGATTTCGCATCAACATTTTCGCACCGTCTGAGGGAAATCGTAAAAAAGTCTTGGTAGCTTTACCAAAGATGATTAGAGGAAAGGAGAAATCATTCACATAGTAGCCACGACACCTAAGCCTACTAGACAACGACACTTATCCTAATACTTCATGTTGAATCGGCTCCAACAGAGCCGTCTCAACAGACTTGGAGCCGAGGAGGCAAGTATCGGGGTTTGCAGAATCAAGTGCAGGCGTTGGTTGATGAGATAAAACCAAATGAAGCAACAGCAGAGGATGGGACAGCAGCCACCCCTTGATCAGGGAGAGGTTGCCCAGTGGTAGCAGAAGAGCCTGCTCTCGTAAGCTCGCGAGAAGGAGCGTCCCAGAGTTATCTCAACTTGAACTCCGAACCCTGTGCAAAATACAACAGCTCGAGCGTCAACCTACATGTCTAAGACCTCGGCGTTAGCCCCGACCGACCTCCGCCATGAACTGGAAAGGAGGAAAAGGGGCAAAACACACGAGGTCGAAGTTCCTCATGAAACAGTTACTGAGAACAAGGATCCATGGGAAGCCCAGCTTGATGAACTTCGAAACTAAATCAAGACCCTGCAACGGAACCACCAGGCACCTACTCTAAATGCGATGATGGAAGCAATGATGGAGGAAACTGAGCCTCCATTTACCAACGACATTATGGATGCAGCAATGCCTCTGAGGTTCAGAATGCCCCCCGTTATTCAATACTCGGGGTCGGGGGGATCCAACGGAGCACATGGAGTCTTATCGCTCGTGGATGCAAATCCAGTCGGCCTCAGAAAAAATGATGTGCAGAGTGTCTCTATAACCCTCACGGGGGCTGCGAGAAGTTGGTACCGACAACTTAAGTCGAGGTCGTTCAGCACGTTCGCTGAACTCAGCAGATCATTCCTGACGCAGTTCATTGTCGGAAAGAAGAGCCGAAAACCGTCGACTCACTTACTCACCCTCATGCAAAAGAATGGAGAGTCGCTGAAAGATTACATCTCTCGCTTCAACTAGGAAGCTCTACAGGTCGACGATTACTCTGACAAAATGGCTATGTCTCCAATGATCAGCGGGCTTAAAGAGGGGAAGTTCCTCTTCTCGACAAGGAAAAACCCGCCAACTACACTTGGGGAGCTCATAAATCGCGCGTAAAAGTACGTGAACGCTGAAGAGTTCTTCAACTCGCTAAAGAGTAACCAATGCTCACAACATTCGTCCAAAGAAAAGAGGTGGAAGGATGAAACACTGCCACAGGAAAATAAGAGGAGGTCAGACGACAGTGCCTCCCTTGATCGAAGGCCAAGCAGGAGGCCCGAGAGCAAATTCAACTCGTATACTCCCCTCAACACATCTCCGGAGCTGATCTTACTAGATATCCGGAACAAGAGACTGTTGCATTGGTCGAGTTGTATGAAGATGGAGGCAGACCAGCAGGATAGGATAAACACAAATATTGCTGCTTTCATAGCGAGCACGGGCACAACACCAGCGATTGTATCGACATGAAAGAGGAAATTCAAACTCTCATTCGCAGGGGACATCTGCGGTAGTATGTGAAGGAAGAGAGAAACAACCTCGAAAGCACGAGTCGTTGAGCCGAGCCACGGACGACACTGTCGAAATCTGGACAATATATTGGGGACTATCAGGAGGAGGGGACTCAAACCAGGCTCGTAGTACCAACCCAAAGCATTATGTCTATCTAGCCGACAAGCCGAGCAAGGAGCCTCGGATGAGCCCATGCAGCCTGACGTTCATAGAGGACGACGCACGTAGGATTCAACACCCACATGACGATGTGCTAGTGGTCACAATGACCATAGCCAATCGGAAAGTGTATCGAATCCTAGTCGACACTGGAAGCTCGGCCGACATTTTGTACTCTAAGGCATTCGGCGAGATGGGGATCGACAAATCATGCCTCCGACCCATCTGAACCCCGCTACACGGCTTCGCTGGCGATAAAGTAATCTCAAAGGGTGTGATCTCCCTCCAAGTCACCATCGAAGAGGGTCAAAATTAGGTCACCTTGTTGGTCAACTTCTTGGTAGTCAACACACCGTCGGCATACAACATCATCCTTGGCCGACCTTCCCTCAACTCCATGAGGGCGGCAGCCTCGACGACATACCACTTAATGATGAAATTCCTGCACTAGGGAGGATCGAGTATCTCCAAGGAGATCAGTGGGAAGCATGACGATGCTACATGTGGCGGTTAGGAAGGGCGACGACGAAACAAGCTTTTACAATCAATACCCTTGACCCCAGAGAAGTCACCTCTGAGAGCTCTTCCATGAAAGACCTTGTGGTCCTCCCTCTCGATGACATGGATCCGACTAAGACCGTTCAGCTTGGATTATCATTGTCCGAACATCAGCGGACACAGATGCTTGACTTCCTGAAGCAGTACAAGATGTCTTTGCCTGGTCTTATCATGATATGCCAGGTATCGCCCCCAGGTGATGGTTCACAAGCTAACATGGATCTAGAGTACAAACCAATTAAGCAGAAGAGGAGAGCCTTCAAACCCAAGAGATATGCTGTCATTGCCAATGAAGTTACCAAACTCTTCAGCGTTGGTTTCATAGAAGAAGTTCATTACCCAGAGTGGATCGCCAACGTGGTACTCATAAAAAAGGCTAACAGAAAATGGCGGGTTCGTGTAGATTACTATAACTGAACAAAACTTGTCCCAAGGATAGTTTCTCTCTTCCTAGGATCGACCAATTGGTCGACAGCACGGCTGGACATGAGCTTCTCACATTCATGGATGTGTACTCTGGTTACAATCAGATAATGATGCACTCCGAACAGACAGAAGACGACCTTCGTTACTGACAAAGGGTTGTACTATTACCGGGTCATGCTTTTCTGCCTCAAGAATGAGGGCGTGACATATCAGGGGTTGGTCAACTAGATGTTTGTTCGGCAGATCGGCTGAACTATGGAAGCTTATGTCAACGACATGCTGTGAAGAATATCAAAGCATCAAATCCTAGTTCTTGCCAAAAAATAATACCAGCACGGATTGAGCGAGTCATGCTTAGCTTAGTACATAGATAGAAATTCGTCCGGCGTCAAATCCTAGTTCTTGAGCTGTCTTCAAAGGATGTACGAGGAGGTCAAAATTTGCCAAGCATTTGGAACGAGCTGGCCCGCGCAAGGTTTAGACGTGCGGTCGTCGCACGCATGAAAGGATGGATCGAAAACTTAAGCCCGCACTGGAGGGCACATATAAAGATAACAACATCTCCATCGGCCAGATCTCCCAAAGCGTTAAGGGGGTAAAGAGCTCGGATGTGCACTAAATCGGGGATCTGGTAGTCGGTGCAAGGTCGAGCCATCTGGGACTCGACCAAGACCAAGCCCCCGAGAACGACCACCTCGGACCAGCCTCCAGAAGGCCCGACCTTGGCCCTTCCAACTGGATCCTGAGGTATCTTCTTCAATCCTCGCCCACGACCCTTCTCTTTTAAGTCCGCAGTCTTCTTTGCTAGAGGTCGAAGGGGTATCGCCTCAAAGGGACCTTCAGAGTCCCTGCGCTCGGAGTCCATATTCTCCGGCTCGGATTCTTCACCCACTGCTTAGATTATTTGGACTTCGTCCGAACCGTTTGACATAATGCGTTTAAAGGAAAGTGAAGGAAGGCTTGGGAAGGAGAGAACTCACAGGAAATCGCCCTCCAGAAGATGACTTGCAACGCAAACTCTCCAAGAAAATGAAATGCAGGAGAATCAAAATAAGAGTGGAAGGCAACTTTTATAGCCTTATTCAATCAGGAGTAATCATGACGGACAGCTATCTCTGAAGTTGAAACAACGTGGCGATGAGCCTACTGAATACGTGGCAATGAGTTATTCATCTGAGCTGACACCCTCCAAACCGTCCACCGCCGATGCTGAAGGGCATTCAATGCGCCGATGATGCTCCACATCTCAAGGACCACGCGGCAGCACCCCACTCACCCAAACGATTCAAATCCCTAGCTGTCGCCACTTGTTCGTCCACCGCAGGCTCATACCCGAAGGGTCGCCGTCGAAGTACTGCACATCGATCACGAGAAGCAATGATCACGACTGTTCGTTTCGGTATTATTGACTCATCATTAAGGAAGGAATGGCAGTTCACTTCCCTGGCCATTTACTCCTTGAGTCCGAGCTCGAAGTCAATGAGTAGGGGGATTCTGTTATGAAAAAAGTTGGGTTGACCTGGGAAGAGACGGACTCAGCTTGGTCGACTAAGTGAACTCGCCATAACAGGTCGGCCAATCGAGGCCGACGAGCGGAGCCTTGGCTCATCGATAATGGCTCATCTAGTCCTGGCTCGGTGGTAATTAGGGCTCGGCTTCCAAGTTCTTTTGTAAGGCTTTCACGTTAGCCTAGAACCCAGAAGAAGCCATTACACAATCACCTGACCACCTCCGACCAAACCCTTCTCGGGGATCAGTTCACTCATGGGCTCAGATTGTCGGGTGAGACCTAGACTTCAAGGTCAGCTCGGATGAGAATGTGGTCAGCGGTCACGTTGAAGGGTCAACTCCAGTAACGCACGACAGGAGTAATGCCCAACGCACGATCTTAAGGTAACTGATTACATCACCGGTTGCGTACATCTCGCTTAGTGGCTGGGATCATGTCGAGAATGACGGACACAATTACTCCCATCAAAAGGTATAAATAGGAGACAAATCCATTGAAATAGGTACGCAACATCTTACACCCTAAGCCTTAACTATACAACTTAAACCCAGGTTCCTAGCCTGACTTTGGCATCGGAGGGTCCCCTGTTCTAACTAGGGTCTCCTTTGTCCTTCTCTTGTACAGGCTAACAGAGCTCGGAGCGAGCATTCAAAGCTTGGCTAGGGTGAACCAGATTCTCGCATCAACAATATATATAATATTCTAATTCGAATTTAGAATTCCTTAAATAAGTGTTTCCATCGACTTTGGAAATAAGTTTTGCAATTCCACAAATTTGCACAACTTACATAACTTTCGATAGAATTCATCGATCAAATTAAGTGTAATCGACAACCTGTCGATAGGACCAAAGCCAACTTCGATCATATCAAGTCCCATCGAATAACTGTCGATGGAATTTATGTCCTATAAAAAAAATTAAAATTGCACTTTAATTCTTCAAAGCTTCTTAGTTTCTAAACTTGGTTTCTTCAAAGGTGTTAATTATTGGATCTTGTTCTCCATTAACCTCTAATCTTCATAAATATCTTGGATTTTCTCTATCTTCTGTCTAAAGTACTTATTTCCTTTGATCTTCAACACTTCACTTCTTTAATTGCTCCTCTTGATTTCTTTTTGGACTTTAAAATCTTTCATCTTAGCTCAAATTTCCTCTTAGACTTCAAAATCTTCTGCGCATTGAAATTTTATCTAATCAAACCATTTTAGCAATAAAATAAAAGGATAATGGATGCAAATCAGTGGATAAATATGCAATATTTAACACTTAATAGCTTGTTTCCTATATTGATGCTACTTGAGCTGGTTGTACACTCACTCGAAAATCTACTATGGATTATTATATATTTCTAAGCACTTCAATTATATCTTGAAAATGTAAGAAACAAACAACAGTCTTTAAATATAGCACGAAGGCTAAGCATAGAATTATGTTTTTCGCCTACAGTAAGATTAAGTGGCTATGGGAATTACTTTTAGATTTTGAGATTAAGTTTTCTACCTGGATTCCTCTTCACATCGATAACAGTAGTGTTATCCAAATTCTCTCTAATTCTCTTTTACGGACAAAGCATATTGAGGTAGACTATGATTTCATCCGCAAGAAGTTCCACTCTAAGATTATTTTTCTTACACACGTGGTGTCTTAGGATCAAATCCAAATCCAACACAGAGGCTAAGTACATAATTATGCCTTCCACCTGCAGTAGATTGTGTGGCTATAAGAATTACTTTCTGATTTTGGGAATAAGTTTTCTACCCAGACTCTTCTTCACGTTGATAACAACAGCGATATACATATTTCCTCTAATTCGCTTTTACGAGAGGACAAAGCATATTGTGGTAGATTCTCATTTCATACTCAAGAAGTTCCGCTCTGGGATTATTTTTCTCACACATGTGTTGTCTTAGGATCAAATTATTGATATTTTCACAAAGACTATGACTATTGCCTGACATTCTTTTTTAGTTCACAAACTATTGATGGTTGATCACCCGCATAAGTTTGAGAGCGGAGAGATGATAGTTGTGATTGGTATAATCTTTCCATTATTAGATAGAAGAATTTATCTCTTCCTTTAATCATTATGATCGATTTACTTTCTTGTTTATTAGTTGATTTTATTTTCTTGTATAGTATTGTGTTCCTCTATTTAAATCATATTTTGACATTAAACAATATTCAAAAAAATTAAAAGAGAATTCTCTAATTCTCCTCATGTTTACTAAGTTATTAGATCTCATTGTAGTACTTACAACAAATCCACTCCACCATCTAGTTTTCCAAATCATGTTAAGAAAAAGTGAACAAGGAATTGCCAACCCTTGGAGCCTCCCTGTTTTGTCATGATGTATATATGTCATTCATACTATTCATAAGGTCATTCTGACTGAGATGAACAGAAGTCACAAAATTATTAGCCTGATCCAAACCTTTTGTGTCCCCGCGAATGTTTAATCTTCACTATTTTATGCGACCCATTTGAATTTTGAATTTGGACAAACAGGCAGACATAGCTGAATTCTCACAAACATCACTAGAGCCCCACCTAGCTTCCCATCTCAGGAAGTCCATTGGAAAGGCTCTCGCAGGCAATCGGCATTGATCTGTGTATGTCAAAGTCTAGTTTACACGCTGCATAAATGAGCGATTACGATCGAGAATTGGATCTGTTGCATAAACGCACCTACGTTGCCCATAATAATGAAAGATATGTTGCTGGTGAGTATGTCATGGTTTTAGTATCCAAGGTGGTAAATGATAGTGACGTAGGGATGAACGTGATGAGGTCGATCACCGTCTTCCTCAAGGATAACTACTCCGAATCCATGGAGCTTCTCTGAACCCCTCATAGAGACTTCTCGAATCCACGAGGAAAAATAGAAATAATTCTAAGATATAGGAAAGAAACTTGTTGAATAATTGATTGATCAAATAAATGAGTCTACAACCCATTAAATAGGGATACCAAGACTTGGAATAAGTTTAGGAATTAAACTATAACTAAAACTCCCTAAAATTCGTTATAGTAAGTATCCTATGTGGCTTAACCACGTTATTCTCCTAATTTTTCTAAACACTTTTCATGTTGGACACAACTTCTAAAGCCCAACAGATGAAGTGTTATAATCAAACTAAAACTTACTAAAAATAGTAAAAACGGAAATAAATATGAAATTCGACCGTCTATATGATGGAATCTTATAAATTCGGCGTGGGAAACCCGGAAACGCTAGGTTGGTTACCTAAAGTTGCTCGTCCTATCCCAAAATCATATATGGTACGTCGAGTAACTCATTCCGGTTTACGAGATATGCCTGTTTTAAGGTTCTAACAGTCTTGATGACTTCTACCTTTTATCGGGTCTTCTCTGGTCCATCTTGGACATGAAAGTGACCGTGACCCGCTCTACATCAGTCCCCTCTGCTTCAAAAGAACTCGTCCTCGAGTTCTCGTGCTGCTTCGGTTCTTGATATTCGGTCTGGTGCGCCGTATAGGAATGTATCGGTGCCATGTCCTACATCAGACCTCTCCGCTTGAAAAAAAAACTCGTCCTCAAGTTACTCAAGGGACTTGGTTCATAATTCTGAGATAACTTCTAATACCGATGTTTATTAGCTATTTTTTTGTACTTGGCATTAGGCTCTTGAGCTAACACAATACGTGTACTCATGCTTTCCTTAACTTGACTAGTATCGATCAGTTCTTTCACTTCTGTCTTCAAGATCTCACATTCTTTCTGGTAACATGGACAATTAGGTAGACTTACCCTTGAGACAAGATCAATGTTGTTTTATATGTCTCATATGAGAGGCAATTTATTAAAGAGTTCATCAAGCACAATTGCCTTAAACTCTTGTAACACTGGTTTCAAATCCCATGGGATGATCACAGGCTCCATATATTCTTTCTTTTTAACTAATGCATATATATCTCATGTTTTCTCAGATTGTTCAACAAAAGCTTATTCAGTTGTGAGAGATTGTTCCTCAACTTTAGAAGTCTTGGGTTGGTTCTTTGTTCCAATACAGACGAGGCCAATCTTTCTACCATCTTTAGTAGATATAAATGCGTTATCTCGACCTTTATGTGTAGCAATAACATCAATATTATTTTGCCATAGTCGACCAAGTAACAAATGACAAACTTTCAAGTCGACTACGTCACAAAGTACTTGATCCTTATAATTTTTACCCGTTAAAAACAAGACAATGCATTGTTCGTTCACCCCTATTTTGTTGACCTCCTTGATCCATCCAATCGTGTATGGAGATGGATGTTTTTCTATTTTCAGTTACAGCTTTTCCACCATTATTTTCGACACGAGATTCTCATTACTCCTGACATCGATGATCACATTACAGACCTTTCAAATTACAGTGCACCTCATTCGAAAGATGTTATCTCGTTGTAAATCTATTTCTACCTTTGGCATGTATAACGGCTTCCTCACGATCAAAGTGGTGGCCTGAGATTTACCATCATCTGATGACGCTCTGCAGAAATCGGGGTTATGTCGTACAGCGATCACGGGCGGTTGAGCATCGCTTTAAACTCGGGGTGGAATTAGCGCATCTGCAATACGATTGAGGATTGCCTGCAGCCCTTGCATGGTCAACTGACTCTCCCGGTGGAAAACTTTCATTCTTTTTGAAAGACAACGAATTCCTGGATCACCGTCCACAGGATTTTGATTCATACCTTTGTTGTTTGTCATCAGCCCGAGGGGAGTCCTTGCTCTAATACCAGTTGACGCAGGGATGAACGTGATAAGGTTGATCATCGTCTTCCTCAAGGATAACTACTCTGAATCCACGGAGCTTCTCTAGACTCCTCACAGGGACTTCTCGAATCCACGAGGAAAAATAGAAATAATTCTAAGATATGTAAAAGAAACTTGTTGAATAATTGATTGATCAAATAAATGAGTCTACAACCCTTTAAATAGGGATGAACGTGATAAGGTCGATCACCGTCTTTCTTAAGGATAACTACTCTGAATCCAAGGAGCTTCTCTGGACTCCTCATAGGGACTTCTTGAATCCACGAGGAAAAATAGAAATAATTCTAAGATATATGAAAGAAACTTGTTGAATAATTGATTGATCAAATAAATGAGTCTACAACCCTTTAAATAGGGATGAACGTGATAAGGTCGATCACCGTCTTTCTCAAGGATAACTACTCTGAATCCACGGAGCTTCTCTGGACTCCTCACAAGGACTTCTCGAATCCACGAGGAAAAATAGAAATAATTCTAAGATATATGAAAGAAACTTGTTGAATAATTGATTGATCAAATAAATGAGTCTACAACCCTTTAAATAAGGATACCAAGACTTGGAATAAGTTTAGGAATTAAACTATAACTAAAACTCCCTAAAATTCGTAACTTACTATAACTTGTAAATTTCTTTTTATAGTAAGTATCCTATGTGGCTTAACCACGTTATTCTCCTAATTTTTCTAAACACTTTTCATGTTGAACACAACTCCTAAAGCCCAACGGATGAAGAGCTATAATTAAATTAAAACTTACTAAAAATAGCAAAAACGGAAATAAACATGGAATTTGACCGTTCATATGATGGAATCTCACAAATTCGGCGTGGGCAACCTGGCAATGCCGAGTTGATTGGCTAAAATAGTTCATCCTACCCCAAAGTCATATATGGTACGTCGAGTAACTCATTCCGATTTGCAAGATATGCCTGTTTTAAAGTTCTGACAGTCTTGATGACTTCTGCCTTTTTATCGGGCCTTCTCTGGTCCATTTTGGATATGAAAGTTTCCGCGACCCGCTCTACATCAGTCCCCTTCACTTCAAAAGAACTCGTCTTCGAGTTCTCGTGCTGCTTCAGTTCTTAATATTCGGTTCGGTGTGCCGTAACGATACCCAGATCAAAAGTTATGATCAATTTTCGGTTCACCTTTTTATGGTCCAACCATGCTAGGAATGTATTGGTGTTTTGTCCTATATTAGATAGTTTAGAGTGGATTACGTAGTGTGGTGATGTTTAGGGCACTGGGGCTCACCATTGTGTTTTTTTATTATATATTATTTATATCCATACCATGCATCCGCTTTGTCAACTCATTTTATGGCAGGAACCCAAAAGAGAAGGAGATAGTGGGTCAAATAAACCACACCGAAGGAAACAGTGGGGATAATGACACCCATGGTTGAAACCTTCTTAGATCCCACCGTAATGTTTATTTGCCATCAGAACTTTTTATCAGGTCACGTAGAACTGGATGAAGGGAAAACACAAATATCATCTTGATCTAAACTTTTGTAGCCCGCAAAATGTTTTAAATTTTCAATGACCACTGTTTCCTACGGTGTTGTCCACGTGAGAATTGTCTCTGCTTCATGTTTTGAACCATGCGCTTAAATAAGCTGGAAAAACGGATGGATGGCGTAGCTATACAATGCCTACATCTAGATGGGCCGTGGTCAGGGTCCCACCCAAGTTGAGCTAAGTCGCATCCCGCTCTCACGGCTGTGTCTCTTTCCCTTTCTCTCTAGTGGTGACGATGATACTTAGATTTTATAAGAGAGCTTCTTTATTTTTTCTAAGTGGAAATCATTTCACTTGATCTTTATTAATGTATAACTGAGATGTACAGCCATCAGGCGGGTCCCAACAAAAAGGATCCGGACCTCGCCTGTAACATAGAACACCTACACAGGGCTTTCCAGGGAAATAGAAAAGAAACCAAATCTAGATGGCCCTTGAAGCACGGCAGCAACATTAATCAGACATCAGCGACCTACAAATCCAGTTGTACTCCGAAGGAAAACTGAGAAATCAGAAATGGCCTCAGCTGCCTCCCAAACCTGGCAAAGGTGAGCTGAAAAAAGCAGAGCGGAAAACAGGGCTGAAACAGTTTCCGCGCAGCCCCATCCTCTTGCAGCCGCTTCAACCAGACCTGAAGCCAAACCCGATCGGCCAGAAAAAAGCAGCTTCCAATCAGGAGATTTCATAAGAGAGCCACCAAAGCATCAAAGTCTACGAACTTCAAAGCCATTGTAAGCTTTCGGCCATGTTTTGGAAGCTCCTAATATGGTATCTCCTCCTGAGACTTGCTGCTTCTGAAGGCGACATCGATTTCATTTACAATGGATTCCATGGTGTTAACATCAGCATCTACGGCGCTGCAGTGATCACATCCAATGGCCTCCTGCGTCTCACCAATTCCTTTCAACAATCAGGCCACGCCTTCTACTCCATTCCCCTTCACTTCAAACCTTCACACGGTAAAACTCAATCTTTCTCTACCAATTTCATCTTTGCTATGGTACCCCAATATACGAATTTGACTAGCTATGGGATCGTCTTCGTCATCTCACCTTCAAAAGAGTTCTCAAGAGGTCAACTAGGCCCATACATGGGCATCTTCAATTCAATGAACGTGGGCAATTCCTCGTATCACATAGCTGCTGTCGAGCTCGATACATTCCCTAATCAAGAGTATGGTGATATCGATGACAACCATGTCGGAATCGACATCAATGGCTTACGTTCCATCACATCCGCTCCTGCAGGTTACTTTAGTAATATGAGCGGCGGGTTTAAGAAGCTAAGCCTTATAAGCGGAGAACCAATGCATGTTTGGATAGATTATAATAGTTCCCAAAACCAACTTAATGTAACATTATCTCCTATCAACATACCTAAACCCAATCGTCCACTCTTGTCGTCGACAGTGAATCTTTCGTCGATCATGTTAGATAACATGTATGTTGGTTTCGCTTCATCAATCAGAACGGTTCCAGTATATCATTACATCTTGGGATGGAGTTTTAAGATGAATGGTCAGGCTCAGGAGCTTGATCCCTTGCACCTTCCTAAGCTTCCACGAATGGGACCCAAAAAGAAATCGAAGCTTTTAACAATTGGATTACCTGTAATTGTGGTATTTTTTGTGTTAACGGCCATGTCATACCTCAGTCTCATTGTGAGAAGGAAGATGAAGTTCGTTGAAGTACTAGAGGACTGGGAACAAGAATACGGGCCCCACCGGTTCTCATACAAAGATCTAGTCATGGCCACCAAAGGCTTCACGGACAGAGAGCTATTGGGGTCTGGAGGTTTCGGTAGGGTTTATCGAGGTGTGCTATCAGCCTCGAAGAGGGAAGTGGCTGTGAAGAGAGTCTCTCATGAATCTCGACAAGGGATGCGGGAATTCATATCTGAGATTGTGAGCCTGGGCCGCCTCCGGCACAGGAACTTGGTGCAGCTTCTGGGCTATTGCAGGCTAGAGAGGGAGCTCCTATTGGTTTATGATTTCATGCCCTATGGAAGTCTAGACAAGTACCTCTTTAACCAAACAATTTCAATGCTGACCTGGCATCAACGGTTTTCGATAATCAAAGGAGTAGCTTCAGGGCTTCTCTACTTGCATGAGGGATGGGAGCAGGTGGTCCTTCACAGAGATATCAAAGCCAGCAATGTTTTATTAGATAGCGAGATGAATGGTAGATTAGGCGACTTCGGCCTTGCCAGATTGTATGATCATGGGACTAATCCAGAGACGACCCACATGGTTGGGACCTTTGGATATATTGCACCGGAGATGACTAGGACCGGGAAGCCTACCAAAAGCACTGATGTGTTCGCATTTGGAGCTTTCATGCTCGAGGTTGCTTGTGGAAGGAGGCCTATCGATCGCCGATTATCGTCGGATCAGGTGCTCTTGGTCGAATGGGTGTCAGAATGCTGGAGGGCAGGGACAATTCTGGCAGCAGCGGATATGAAACTGGTACTTGATTATGATGTGGAGGAGATGGAGTTGGTGCTGAAGCTTGGATTGCTGTGTTCGCAACCGTTGTCGGCCGTAAGGCCGAGCATGCGGCAAGTAATGCAGTTTTTGGACCGTGATGCACCTTTAACCGAGCTCTCGTTAGACAGTGCGGGAGCGGCGATCCTGGCAGTGGGCCATAATGAAGGGTCTGATGTTCTACCCTTGTTATATTCTTCTTTGGAACAGCGGTTTGCATGCACATCGGTCGAAGAATCGGTCCTCTCTGGTGGCCGTTGATGGACGATGGTAAGGTGTTGGATCATGGTGTGAATTTGCTATCCAAACAATTGATAGATGAGTTTCAAATACAAGTAGGGACTATCTTTCAATGATCCAAACCGTTGATATGAAGAGACTCACCTTTGATGTGAGGCCATATAATATCAACGGTTTGGATATTCCAACATGGGTCCTTATTGTACAAAGTGATAGCCTGGATCATCAGGTATAAATATTGAACCCGAGAATTTTATGTGCTTGCTATGTACACCGACAGTAGGTATGCACCATTCACTTTAGTGGGAAACCCAACACATTTCAGAATGAAATCCAAGGAACCTACTAAGAAGCTCATGTCGGGATTCTAGCCAGTGGCGACGGTGGGAGATTAATGTGAGTTCTCAGTGTACACTTTAGTCTAGAGGTGTACACGAGTTGAACTCACAACTCAACACGGCTTGGCCACTAGCTAACTCCAACTCGAACTTGGATCAGCTTGGTACTCAAGCTTGACTGGCCAACTCGGCTTGGTTTGGTCAGCAGATCGGGCCAGTTCGAGCCGAGTTCGAGCCAAGATCAAGCCTCTGCGGCATTTTTTTCAAACACATGGAGTACACCTTCAATTTCTCACGGAATGTAAGACAGTGGCATCGATTTATAGGTATTTCATCAAACATTCAGTGGGCAACATAAAAATCAAGATACAAGAGTACTTGTTTTATATCCATACCTTCCTCACCACCAGCCAATACTTCATTGAGTCATTTCATCAAACACTTGCTCAACAACATCGATATCAAAATTACCGAGTCACCCAACTGGTTCGATCCGAGTTCGATTCAAGTTGGGGTTCGATTCGAGTCGAGTTGAACTCGGGCAAGCTCAAATTTGGCTCAAAATTTTTCAAGCTCAAAAAACCATCTCGACTTGGCTCGAACTCAATTTCAAACCGAATCGAATCGAGCTTTTTCAAGTCGAGTCAAGTGAGCTAACCGAGCTAACTCAGTTCGTGTACAACTCTACACTTTACCCCTAAGACTATGGATGAGATGAGTGTTATTTTATTTATCTCTCTTTAGTTGGCTGATGTTATTTTTATTGCATTTTGTGTTTTAAAATAAAATAAAAATTATTATTTAAAATGATTTAAAATTTTTATTTAAAAATTATTTTAAAACGTAACAAGATTTTTGTCTTATATTATTATGGGTTTAGTCTGACATTGGATTAAGCAAAAGAAAAATGTTGAATATATAAAATGAGGCTTTTGATTTGGACTTAATTTTTTTAAGGGACACGTGATTTTGATACCGTGGGGGTTATGTCATTAGCCCTAATCCATGCCATGAACGAAATGTATGTGGGGCGGTGCAGTGTGGTGTGCAGCATGTGGTGGTGGTTTAGGTCTTCATTCATCGAGGGCAAATCAACTTCAAACCAAGTGATTTTATCACACCTCATCTTTCATCTTTTGTTTATATTTTTATTTTTTATTCTCAATATTTCAAAATTTATGAATTTACAATTCTTATAAAATTTCAACAATTTCTGTGTATGAATTACATTTACAAATATGACGAAAGATTTTTCTCGTGTTTGGAAATTTTAAATGCTGGTTAGGATTCCGACCCGGCCCACCTACCAATGAAAGGTTCGGATTTTCTCATGCATTGCTCCATGATCACAATTGCTTCCTTGGCTAACAGCCAATCCAAAAAATATGGAAATTTATCTGAGGGGGATTTATTTAAATGGATTCTATCAAATGTCAGTGTTTGTTCATCACCGCATGGTGACCTGGATGATGATCCAAACCATCTCTGGAGTAGATCTATGTAGGCCATGATTCAAGAATTACATCAAACATGTGTTTCTATTGTAATTGTTGGCACATGTTTACCTGCATGTATATCTTAATACAATTATGCACGATAATTCTCCATGGTATAGTTCCTGTAGTTATAGGATCAAAGCACGTAATCACTACAAGAAAAGGGGGTTTTAGCCTCAGTTCAAAACTGAGGCTAAAAAAGTTAAAAACTGAGGCTAAAGCCTTTATCCTCAGTTTTGCCTCAGTTATCCAAACTGAGGTTGAAACCCCTGTGGCTAAAGGCTTTAGCCTCAGTTTTAGCAACCGAGGCTAAAATGACTTTTATAGCCTCAGTTCTTCAAGTGAGGCTAAAAATCTTTTTAGCTTCAATTTTCTCAAAATGAGACTAAATCAAAATTTTAGCCTCCATTGTTTTCAACTGAGACTAAATCTAAATTTTAGCCTTAATTGCCTCCAACCGAAGCTAAATCTATTATTAACCTCGGTTCTCAACAACCGAGGCTAAAGCCTTTAGCCACGGGAATTACAGTCTTAGTTTAGGTATCTGAGGCAAAACTGAGACTAAAGATGGTGTTAGCCTTTGTTGGCATCAACTAAGGCTAAAATCAATTTCTAACATCATTTATCAATAATTGAGGCTAAATCATTTATTTCAACCCATTCATAGACCTATGCATATTCAGTGGCCATTGATCAAATGGCTTGCATTTCATGGAGAAAAACATGAGAATCACACCCACTTTTCAAATTGAAATTTTAGTTTCTATTTGGAATAGAAATCTGGGGAAAAAAAGAAGAAAAAGAATTCAACAACTGGAGCTTTGATCAACCGTCATCATTGGATTCTAATTCAGATTGCTAGATCTTGACTGCAACAACTGAAGCCTCTAGTCCATCTCGGAGAAATTAGCCAACATTTTGGAGCTGTAGTTGGGAGAGATCTGGTGCGTCATCGACAGTGGAAGCTTTCCTCTGTTAACGGCCATAATCACAGGATCGATGAATTCAACATCAACATAGCTGCTATTTCTAGCAACTTGTTGTTGCATATTCAAATTAGATGAACTACCAACGAACTGATACTGTGCAGCTGAACCTGCCACAAGAATGAATATAAGCATCCACAACAATCAGAAAAAAGATCTTACCAGCAAGAACATAATAAAAGGAAAATAAAAAATAGATGGTAGCAAAACTGCAAGAATTTGAGCCAGTAGATCAATGGTAGACAGGGTGCATTTCAACATTGAGGTCTCAGATTTGAACCTTGCTTACCAACCAATCAACAAAAACAAAAGAAAAGAAAAAGATTTTTAAAAAATAACTTGAAACTGCCAATGAAATATCGGCATGTATTCAACAATGAATTATCAGACTTATAGATATTATGTTGCACCAAAAATCCGTGAATCTTGATCTTAGTAATGACACTGCTAGCAAAATAAGGTGAATGCCATTTTAATGAGAATCTACATATGTCGTGGTTACAAAATGGGATAAAAATGGTCATGCCTAAGGAATCGGAAGTGAAACTAGAAAAATACCTGATTAGCGAAGCCTTGAGTAGCTAGCCCTGGATCCTTGCATCCCACATATTCAATTTCTTGTTTTCTATAACATGACTGAGCTACCACAGACGAGAAAGATTTTTGGCGGAGTATGTTCTTGAGTATTTCAAGCCTTTGACCAAGTGGCATGTCATAGCATCTGAGAAAATCTAAATTGACAGAACGAGAATACTAACCGCCTGATTTTTTATTTTTTATTTAAATTTTCAAGGTTGACTGGATGGTGGGGGCTAACCTCGCATTTGTTCCACACTGCATATGAGTGGCGTGTAGATGGGCTGCATATATGCATGTGGACTTTACAAACTTCATATTATCATTGGGATGTCTCCATCACATTGCTTTCCCAGAGATGAAGGTTTGGGGAAAGGAGAGAAACTTTCAGTGGCAGTGTGATATTTGATAACCTTGCATCAAGAAAATGCACATGGCACACAGGCAACCTAAATTAAATTGCAATTGCATCATGAAGCTATCCATGTTCTGATGCATAAGGCCTATAATTCTTCATTGAAAATTTTTCCTGATCCATCATAACGTGAATAGTGTCTTGATGCACCAAAATATAAAACAGTGCCCATGGTTTGATAATCCAAATAGTTCATCTTATAGGCCCTACAGATGGGAATTCTGCAAAAGAAAAAAAAGAAAAAAAAGAAGAAGTTCAAGATCAAATGTTACTAATGCTTTAGATCAGTGGCCTATAAATAGATGATTAAGAGAGAAAAAACAATGGTCCGGAGAAGGCTGAACATTGGATGTCTGGGATTTTCAAAGCTGAAAGAGTTTTGATATATTCCCTATCTGCAGCGAGTGAGATAAGATCAATTGTCTATATTAACAAACCATGGGACCCACTTGTATAGAATGGGCATCAGCAATCACTGGTTGCTTGGAGAAAATAAAAAAGGGCAGTTTGGCCCTAAAGATGAGATGCATAAAAGAGTAAAAAAATTCATAATGGGTACGTCCTTAATTAGGAGAAGTATAAATTTATTAGTTTAATTAGGAGAAAAATATAAGGGTGCAACAGAAAATTTGCCCTATCTCATCTATGTCCACATCACAAAAGTTTCTAACCCCTCAAGAAAGTTCGTCATGCAGATTGGAAGATGTCAATGTTTTCCCAGAGAAAATCAGGAGCTCCACATTTGATGTTACAATTCTAATGGATATGTTTTATCAGAAGGCAAATAGGTAAATGCAGTTCCCACATTATAGTTTGGTAATCAGCAGAGAGTGCCATGCAGATTCAGATTTTGAGGCCATATTTATCTATCTGGATAAGGTACTCCAGCAGATACCACAATTTATATATGGAAAATTGATTTCATTAAGAAGAGAAACAAAGAAATACAAGGAGCTGAGACATGGCCCTGACCCCAATTTCAGTGCAAGACATCATAGCATTTGTTGATCATTTTTAATCACACATCCAGTACATGAAACTACACGTTTTGACTGCTGCATTACAAATTTTCAAAAGACAGTTGAAAAACCTAAGAACTCGACTTTATGTTTGTCCAGGTCAGCTAAACTAAAAAACTCAACCCAGTAAAATGCATACATACAAGCATTTCAAACCCATAATAGAATTTCTAGATAATTAGAATGTCAATGAAGTCCAAAAAAAAAAAAAGAAGAAGAAGAAGTCCTTTTGCATGCACATCAATCTAAATACAGATACCTGATAGCAAAGAACCCCTCTTCTAGGAAATCCTGGATTTGGCTTGGTACCTAAGCAAGCTGAAAATAGGTAACAACAATGCAGTGTCAGCCAAACAAAATAACCTGATCATTAACAGCAGAGGAAAAGGGCAAAAGGAGATGGAATATAAAAAGACTTTTTTTTTTCTTTTTTGAGGAATACAAATAAAATGCAGAAAGCATAATGAAATGTGTGGTCAATAGGATGAATGGAAGTCCTCTCCAGTGACTTCCATTGATATATTATATGACATTATTTAAGCCAAACCATGTTCCTAGTTAGTTGCTTCTCCACGGTATGTTACATGACAAGATGTTGCATATGATCAAATTCTTGCTTTTGTAGAACAATTGAATATCTTTGGATGCCCTGTTTCTTAGAAAATGGTCATTGGGTGGAAGATGACTCGGATGAATGCTTCAAAGAATAACTAACTTCCCTGTATATTAGCCCCCAAAACTGTTTATTTTCTTTTTAACCCATTTGTTGATTCAGATACATATGCCCCACTAGATGCATAAAGGGAGCAACCCACATGGTCCTACCACTAATGTACCACATATAGGAGAAAGTAACGTGCAGCATACCGTTCCCCTGCCACACCAGAGATTCCTGCTATCCGAGTACCTTTTCACAGCTACTCGAAATGAATCGAAATTTTTCTTTCTTTTTTTTCAAAACAAGCAATGTATGGGCATTCTTCAATGGGAAGGGAATTTGCTAAAGTTCTTTAAGAGGAAGGATAATAGGGGTTTCATTTTCCAAGTTCAGATGGTACTAGAGGAGCAAGTTAGCAAAACTGTGTGGGCAGTGATGTGTTTTGTGAGCAATGAATCAAAATCAGTTTCTAGAAGTCAAGATCAGGGTAAGGCACAGGTCCATACCGCAGACAGCAGAAAGGACTACCATCAAGACTAGCTTTTACGTTGTCCATGACAGCATAACAATGTTACCTAAATCACCAACCCCCATACGTTTATGGTTTCAACTCATGCATTTCAAAATTCGCTAGTTAAACAGGAAATGTAACACGAAAATGCTGAAAATTCAGGCAAATGTAGCAGGAGAAAAGAAAAAAGAAAATCCAAACTGATTAAATTCGACTAGATGAGCAGAAAATGCAAGAAAAATTGTAAAAATATATAAATTCAAGGTCAAAAGAACCAGATCAAACAAGAACATCTGTTCAATCGAACTAAAATGAATCGCCGAAAATTTACAGTAAAAATGCAAAAAAAAAAAAAAGGGCCAAAAATACAAGATCAAGATCAAAACAACAAGATCAAGCAAACACAACCAAATTCCACTCAATCTAACTTCGAAATCAAATAGAACAGGGAAAAGAAAAGGATCGATACCTCTGCAACACAGGCGGCGAAAGCACTGCTGGCGAACGTTCCCGCAAACGAGATCTCGGTCTTGGGCTTGAGATCAGACATGGGAGCTGAGCACTGGAGCCGGAGAATGCCGATCTGGTGTCGGAAAAAGCGATCGGCTGCCGAGAAAGGCAATGGAAGTGAAGACATGAGAGTTAGGGTTTTTCCCTCAAAGACCGAAAGGGGACGTTGAGGAAAACGGTTTCGGGAAGAGATTGCTATTTATAGAACCCGACAAATGGAAAATGGTTTAAAGATCGAAGAAATCAAAGAGATTTGTAGAAAATTAAATGAAAAATAAAAAAAAAGGAAGGATGATCGAGGTGTGAAAATCCCAGGGGAAAACCCTAGAAAGAGAACGAAAATCTCTCTCGCTCGCTCGACAGTGAGTGAGAAACGGAGTCGGGCCTGTCGAATTTATATTTTAGAATTAGGCTTTTAACCTCGGTTGCATAACAGCAAGTTGACTACCTGAGAAGTCGTGTGGGGGATGCGTGGGCAGCCTGCGCTCATAAGAGAATTGTAGCAGCATCAGCAGCAACAGTATTCTGGAATCTCTCAACTATAAAGACACGTATTTTTGCAGCATTTATCTCAATGGTTGTAATCCGGTGTTACCAGCAACACCAACCAGACGAAGCAGAGATTGAAGCAGAACAGCAGTTGGCAATGGTAGTAGTGGAGGGAAGACACAAAGAGGCCCAGCAGCTGGAAATGCCGTCGGAGGGATCATCACCACGCAAGGAGCAGTAATAGATACTCTCCCCACATCAAAGACACCAGTGCATTTGTTCGCTGTACTATAGTATAAAGACTGTAATGTAATTAGTGAGGAAGACTTGTAATAAAACTAACAGCAAAACATGAAGGTACATCTGCAAGCGATGAGCTGATAAGAAAAGCTGCTGGGGAATTTGTTGTTTCCATGACTGTTCCACACTTCAAAACAAGACTCATGAAGATGATGGATACTGTTGTATTATGTTGTTGTTTCAAAATGGCTCCTTTTGTGGGGGGCTTTTTTCAAAAAAAAAAAAAAAAACCTCGGTTGTATAACCGAGGCTAAAAGGTAGACATTTGCCCTTTGTGTGAAAACTTTCTTCCGTCCATCCGATTTCATTTGAAATTTCTTTTTTTTTTTTTCAAAATTTTTAAATTTAAAATTCTTTTTTTTCAAAAATTTCAAAAAATTTCAAAATTCTTTTTCAATTTTTTAAAAAATTCATACTTTTTCATAATTATCATTTTTTTATTCTTAATTTTTCAAAAAAAAAATTCTTAATTTTTTTAAAGTTCTCAAAAAATTTAAATATTCTTAGTTCTTAAAAAATTCAAAATTCAAATCTTTTTCAAAACTCTCAATTTTTTTTTCAAAATTCTCAATTTTTTCCCAATTGTCTCCATTTTTTTTTCAAAATTCTCAATTTTTTCACAAGTGTCAAAAATTTTAAAAATTATTAATTCTTTCAATATTCTCATTTTTTCCAATATTCCTAAATATAGACTTTTGGTCTCGGTTCTCATACAACGGTGGCTAAAAAGTAGACCTCTCGCCTCGGTTCCTATGCAACTGAGGCTAAAATGTAGACCTTTCGCCTCAATTCCTATGCAACTGAGGCTAAAAAGTAAACATTTCGCCTCGGTTCCTATACAAATGAGACTAAAACATAGACTTTTCGCCTCGGTTCCTATGCAACTGAGGCTAAAAGGTAGACTTTTCGCCTCAGTTCCTATGCAACTGAGGCTAAAAAGTAGACCTTTCGCCTCGGTTCCTATGCAACTGAGACTAAAAACTAGACTTTTCGCCTCGGTTCCTATAAAATTGAGGCTAAAAGGTAGACTTTTCGCCTCGGTTCTTATGCAACTGAGGCTAAAAAATAGACTTTTCACCTCGGTTCCTATGCAACTGAGGCTAAAAGGTGACTAAAAGGTAGACTTTTCGCATCGGTTCCTATGCAACTGAGGTTAAAAGGTAGACTTTTCGCCTCGGTTCCTATGCAACTAAGGCTAAAAGGTGACTTTTCGCCTCGGTTCCTATGCAACTGAGGCTAAAAGGTAGACTTTTCGCCTTGGTTCCTATGCAACTGAGGCTAAAAGGTGACTTTTCGCCTCGGTTCCTATACAACTGAGGCGAAAAATGAACTTTTAGCCTCAGTTCCTTAGCAACCGAGGCTAAAAGACACATTTAGCCTCCATTTTTCCAACTGAGGCTAAAAATTTGAGGCTAAAGGCCCATTTTCTTGTAGTGAATTCTCCACATCTGACCTGCATATATGCATGTATAGTTCCTCAGAGTGCCAATTTTGAAATTTTATATCTGGACGATTGTTCACTAACATCTTTGTCTCTCCAACAGAAATATATTCTTTTTGTGTCCTTGCGTTTTTAGTGACTTATATTTTTGCCGGATTGAAGTTATATCATCTTTATTTTATTTTATTGTTTTTTTTTTTTTTTTTGTTAAACTCAGCTTTCATTGCAGGATTGGTCCCTTCAGAGGCAGTTCATCACCGTTGATATATACCATTGTATATTTTGGGTATAGATATATGATGGTTTATAAGCTGCTCAACTATGACTTATTTTTAGGCAATGTTCATTTGTACAGGTTATGATATAGTAATTAATCACTAGTATCTACATCTCTATAGTCCTAATTCTGAATGTTTGGAGGTCATCTAGGCTGTTGTTCATATCTTATCTCAATATAAATAGATTTTTTCTTCTCTCAATGGCCATCTATAGATTTGTTCCTTTTATTTTGGTTTCTAGCTCCATCATATTTATATCTTTGCCATTACGGATTTTTGACTTCCGTTATCATCAATGACACCCAGGCTCACCTTAGCTTCATGGAAGCCATGGAAGATGATGTAGAGCCGGTTACGGACACATTCATGTCCAAGATGGATCAGAGAAGGCCCGATCAAAGGCAGAAGTCATCAAGACCGTCAAAACCTTCAAACAGGCATATCTTGCAAGCCAGAATGAGTTACTCGATGTACATATATGATTTTGGGGTAGGACGAGCTACTTTAGCCAACCAACCCAGCTATGCCGGGTAGCCCATGCCAAATTTGTGAGATTTCATCGACAACCAAATTCCATGTTTAATTCTGTTTTTACTATAAATAGTAAGTTTTAGTTTGATTATAACTCTTCATCCATTGGGCTTTAGGAGTTGTGTCCAACGTGAAAAGTGCTTAGAATAATTAGGAGAATAAACTGGTTAAGCCACATAGGACACTTGCTATAAAAGTAAATTTAAGTAAGTTACGAATTTTAGGGAGTTTTAGTTATAGTTTGTTTCTGATTTTTCTCATATTACTTAGTATCCCTATTTAAAGGGTTGTGAACTCTTTTATTTAAATGAATCAATTAAATTTCAAATTTATTAGAATTTATTTATATTTTCTTGCTTTCTTTCCTCGTGGATTCGAGAAGTCTCTATAAGGAGTCCAGAGAAGCTCTGTGGATTTGGAGTAATTATCCTTGAGGAAGACGGTGATCAACCTCATCACGTTCATCCCTACGTCAGAAGATGAAGTAGTATTTTTGTCAGGCATCATCCCTTTGGTTTGTCCTTGCTGCAAGAGTGGCAATGGGCCAGATAGCCCACCTAACCCATTTTTGGGTTAGGCTTGAACTTAGGAGCTTGGTCCGTGGGCTGGACTTGGGCATCTCATGCATGGCTAAATCAAATTTCAAGTTGGGCTTAGGCTCAAGCGATTTTTGGCCTAACCCACCTGACCTGCCCCATTCGACTTATATATTACGTGTCAAATCCTACAACTGTGCAATTCCAATCCTTGTATACGCAGGCCCTCCATCTTGAATACAGACGGTTGGTTTCATTCTTCTAAAATGTATTTCTCTGTGTGCATATCACGTGGTCCAATGTATGTATAGAACATTCACCATAGAAAATAGGCTTAACCTGACCAATTTTTTGAGCTTGTGCTTGGGCTTGGGTCAGCTGTGGTAGGGCCATACTGGGCTTGGGCTGGACTTAGGACTTGGGTCTAAAGTGTCCTGATGTAATATTGTACTAGATCCTGCACTTCGATGTGACTGTACTAATCGTTAGTTATCGTATAAAATAATTAAAGGGAATGATCAAATACGATCATTCCTTTAAACCGTGATTATCCTACGTTAGAGTTGATGGGCCCACCTGTGATGTTAATGTGGAATCCAAACGGTGCATATGTTCTGCCTTCTCATGTTCACTGTACATCTCAAGAATCATCCCAATCCAAGCTCAGGTGGGACACACCACGGGGAGAATTGTACAATCACTAATTGTTGTGGCCCACCTAAGTTCTAGAAGCTTGATTTTCGGTTTATGGTTTCCTATTGGTGGGGCTTACCTGATAAATGGGTTGAATGACATACACACAAAACAGTGAATACCATGTTCCATCTGGAAGATTATGCCCCCATTCTCCCCAGTTGGTCCCTTTTGTGTGACACACGTAAGCTGCCAATCAGGCAGGATTTGGGGACCAATGCCTAACGTACGGGCCGCATCTAATGAACGGGTTTGAGGGCACTTATACTTCTCGGTGAGAGCTCGGAAACATAGTAACCTTTACTCGCTATAAGCAAGTATTGTGAACCGTCCAAATTTCGTTCCCAAAGGGCCTGTCTTTAGCTCGTGTGTGTCTGGGCATCCATCAGAAAGTGGAAGCGGATTAGCTGTTACCCGGTAACAGCTTAGTGGATGTTAACCTTACCGTGTGGGGCCTACCTTGAAGAATGTGTTTCATATCCACGCCGTCCATCAATTTTGCCGCTCACTTAAGATGTTATCCCAAAACTTAAGCAGATACAAATATCCAGTGGACCACACCACTGGAAAAAGGAGTGAATAACCATTAAAAGCGTTTTGTAGGCCACGAAAGCTTTGGATCAAGCTAATCTTTTTATTTTCCCTTCATCTAGTTTTGTTTGACCTTATCAACGGAGTGAATGGCAAATAAACATTACAGATAACTTATAGCAGGCCTTGGGAAGTTTTTAATGGTGAGCATTCAATCATCACTGCTTCTTGTAGTGTAGTTCACCTGAGATTTGGACTTGCATGTTTTTTTGTTATTTACACACGCACACACACCCCCACACACTCACGCTAGTGGAATTTCACCACCTATGGGTACTCGAACCCGTGACCGGGAGTTGAAACTCCTGAGAGTCTACCACCCGAGCAAGAGCAAGGAAACTGCGGTAGGGGTAACCCCCACTAAGCGCTTAACTCGGTGAGACATAATCTGCACCTTCCGAAAGTGCGCTGGCGCGGAGCATGCAGATTTGCTAGTGAACTTGCCACTATCCAATAGCTAGTATTAGAGTTGTACAAGAGTTGAACCGAGTAGAGATTGGCATGGCTCGGCTAGCAGGGGTGCACATGGAACCGGTAGAACTGTGGAACCGGACTGAAACCGATCCAATGGTCCAGTTTGGTCCGTTCTAGACTGCACCGGTTTCAGTTCCGGTTCCAAATTTCCAAGAACATTTGGATACGGTTCGGTTCTAATTTAAGGCCATGTAGAACTGAACCAAACCGTGATCCGAACCGTAGCCCAAACAGTGGATCCGAACATCGAGATCTATGGATATGTTGCTGCACTTTTCTATTCAATATGTTGATTGAGCAGTTGGGATCTCTGGATATATTGAAAATTAGTGTTCTTCGCAACTAGAAGGTTGGGTGAGGTTCATATTGATCATAAACCTCAGTTTGAAATTCTGAACAAAATGCGTATATCAATTGACAACGTTTATAGCCCTAATGGTAGTGTTAATTATATAAGATCATATACCATTTGTCAGGGAAAGAGAGATGGTATGCGGTTGAAGTGCCTTACACTAGGATGTCCTTGGAACACTAAACAATAATTAGATGACTGAATCATCATCCCCATGAAGTACAAAATATGCATAAGCATTTTATTTCTAACAGATGGATCTAACTTTTAAGCAGAAGGATTGTGGGATACTTAATGCTGATTTAGTCCATTGACAGACCTAATCAAACCATTTTTTTAGCTCTAAATTCTTTCCATATTAGAAGGTTGTGTGTTGAGGGTCAAATATTGCATATTAGACCCCGGTTATTGTCTTCTTTTACGAGCATGATGTTGTTTAATGCCCTATTTTAACCGTGTTTGTGATGCAAGGTGTACTTACGAGTGTGGACTGAAAAAGGGTATTAAAAGCGTGGATTTGACGCTCTAAATTCACCAAGGCAAGGGTTGAACCCCAGGGGACCAAGATCAATGGATTTACATACCAGTGATCCGAGAAAATCAAGAAATTGAAGCTCAAGTGGCCTGAAAGTTAGCCAAAATACAAGATCACAGGGTTTCCACCATCCGTTCAGCTCGAAACTTCATACATAGCCTGAGGCATCAAATTTCATCTCTTGGATCTCTGTGGAGATGGCCCAACTGACAGATCAGCTACCAAAACAGCGATATGGGGCCCACCTGATATCTGGATATTCTTCAATCTTTGTCTCAACCCCTTAAATTGGATGAAGGAGAGGATGAACAGATCAGATTTCCCTTAAACATCATAGTAGACCCCGCCTGTGCTTGTGTGTGTGTACAGTACAGTGAGCTCTCGCCACACACCCGAACATCCAAAGTCGGTCAGCAACCGCTGACCGACGATTTCCTTGAAATCCCAGAGACGCAACAGCGTCCTGCGGCCCGATGGCCGGTTTTGAGATGTGTGGCCCACCCATCATCCAAATGGATGATCCGAACCATCCATGTGATCCATAGGGGGGCCACACCCCTTACCAAGGTCACCTTTCGGCCCCACATGCACGTAAAGTCATCCTCAACCGTCCAACGCAGGACGGACGGTGCAATGCAAAATTCTTGTGGACCACACCAAATCAATCCAATCTCGGCACGCCTGAATACTTTTTCGAGAACGTTCTACTGGACAGAGTGGATTTCACAGATATCAAAAGGAGTGGGCCCCACTGACTGCCAGAGCTCCTCGCGTAAGCTCTATTACGCGGTCCGAAAAAACCAAACGTTCCGGATCTTCTTAGCCCACCATCAATGATCGGATGGCTGATCTGCACCGTCCATCGTGTAGGCCATCTTGAAAAGCCCCAGGGGATGTTGTTTCTTTGGAAAGAAAGCAAGGGGGAGCGAGAGTTTCGGCGCTGTCTTCGTGGCTGCGTAACAAGGCGTGCGCAGGGGAGTTGCCTTGAGCTGTGAAAGGTTGAGGAAGTTGGGGTTGCGTAAACAGCTGTCCACAGACTCCAGCAAGGAGTCCTCCACCGCCCTCTCCTATTATAAAAGAAAGTGAAGAAAGAGAGAGGGGCGGGGCGGAAGCTTGGGCTGGACGTGGAGCAGAGAGACAGAGAGAAGTATTTTAGAATTTTTATTTCTTAATTTATTTATTTTATTTTAAGATGTTTAGTCAAATCATGTTTATTCTAGGCTAAACCTCTTAGATAGGGCTAAGAGGTGAAGCTTGTAGCGTGATGGGAGACTCTACTTTATGCCTTTGGTTTAACTTTAATTTG
The DNA here is from genome assembly GCA_021015155.1 of Magnolia officinalis. Classification (NCBI taxonomy): domain Eukaryota; kingdom Viridiplantae; phylum Streptophyta; class Magnoliopsida; order Magnoliales; family Magnoliaceae; genus Magnolia; species Magnolia officinalis. The sequence continues at coordinate 90,525,510 of JAJHSJ010000006.1, read as the reverse complement.
TGAACTGAATTTGATATTAGTTTTATTATTAAGGGAATGTTTTTAGTTTTTAATGATTTGTTGTGACTAAAATTACAATGGGTCTATGATAGCTTTGAGCGTGTTTCTTTCCTTTATATGTTTATGACGTCAAGAAGCCCTATTGTTCACCATCGTCTCCTGGGCATAGTCGGATGACGGTACCTTCCTAACTTTCATAGCATGTTGATTGGTTGGTAATTAGTTTAATTTTGTTGTTTACTTTGTCTCCTGGGCATAGTTTGGTGATGGAATCCATTCTAATTCATATACCTTTTATCTCTTGAAAACTGTACCAAATGAAGTTCGGTCTTGATTTACATGGTTACATTCTTCAACTGGATGAAGATGGGACTCTAAGTCCAGTTGAGTTCTTGACGCAGGCATAAGATCTCCCTGATCTCTACAAGTGGATCCTCTAAAACCCTAGTTCCTTTTCCCTGAATTCTGTAAGTTTTAGATAATATTTCACCGTTATTCCTCAAATTACAATTGATTTAGATTTCATCTTAGTCTAGTTCTAATTCTACTTAGTTTCAGATTACGTACAGATTTCAGTCCCTTAGGATTCGACCTCGGTCTCACCGAGTTTATTACTACATCACAACCCTATACTTGGGGAGTGAACAAGTTTTTGGCACCGTTGTCGGGGATTGACGGTTACGTTTTTCTGAGATTAACTAGATTTGGGATTAGTTTAATATTATGATTTTTTTTAAGTTAGAATTTTTTCTATTTTATTTCTAGAAACTAACCTGTTTTCCTGTTTTGTAGGATTCTGAGATAGAAACTTCCAATTTGGTAATCTCTTTCTAATTTCGTTATTTTTTTATTTTTAAGAACTAGTTTAATTTTAGAGATTTTCCTCTTTTACTTTTAGAAATTAGGTTAGTAATTTTCCTTTTTAGAAACTCTTTCTAATTTAGAAACTAACTCATCTTTCCTTTATGTTATTTTTTAAGAAACTTTTTAATTCTATGTTTTCTTTTAGAAATTTCTTACTCTCTACTTTATGTATAGAGCTTTCCTAATTTATTTTAGGAATTTTTTCCTTTGTAGAAACTAGTTTACTTTATAACTTTAGACTTTATTAGAAACTAACTTGTTTTGGTTTGTTTTGCAGGTTTTTAACTTAGGAACTCTGATCTAGTAACTTTTTTTCCAAATCCTCTCTTTCTTTCTAGATTTTTATTTCATTTATCTCTTTTAGGTCTAAGTTTAGAATCTGAATTGAGGTTATGGCTGCAAATCAACGTCAAACACTACCTCCACCTGGGATTGAGGAAGTCCATGATAAGAATGAGGTGCATCAAGCACCCCCGCCTCGTACTTTATGAGATTATTTACAACCGGCGAGGGTGAGCACGCCTTCATGCATAGTTTTTTCAGAAAATACAGGACACATGAATATCAAGTTAGGGGTGATCCAACTCCTTCCTAAATTTCATGGGCTTGAATCTGAAGAACCGTATCTACACTTGAAAGAGTTTGATGAGATTATAACCACTTTATATTTCCAAACGTGTCTGAGGACACAGTCAGACTGAAAGTCTTTCCCTTTTCTTTGAAAGAAAAAGCTAAGACGTGGTTACATTCACTACGTCTAGATCTATTGGCACATGGAATGATATGCAAAGGAAGTTCATAAAGAAATTTTTTCCATATCATAAAACGAACACCCTTAGAAAATCAATCATGAACTTCGCCCAAAGGGAGGATGAAACATTCTTCCAATGTTGGGAGCGGTTCAAGGATCTTGTCAGCTCTTGCCCACAACACGGTTTTGAAACATGGCGCATTACGCACTTTTTCTATGATGGGCTGACATCTTCCATGCGCCAATTGGTCGAGACAATGTGTAATGGAGAATTTATGAATAAAAATGTCGATGATGTGTAGGATTACTTGGATAGACTTGCTGAAAACACACAATCATGGGACACATACCCAAAATCGAGTACCACTTCTACGCCCACTCAATCAAAGGAAAGGAGCGGAGTATACCTGCTGAAAGAGGATGATAATATCAATGTTAAAGTGGCTAATCTCATAAAGAAATTTGAGGCCATGAAATCGAGGAAGGCTAAGGATAAAGAAGTTGTTTGTGGTATTTGTGGTTGTAGCAGTCACACAAACGAAAATTGTCCAACTATATCTTTCTTTCAAGAGGTTCTGACTGAGCAATCCAATGCCGTAAATAATTACCAAAGACCTTTCAATGGACCCACATCTAATACGTACAATCCTAGTTGGAGAAATCATCCAAACTTCAGTTGGAGGAATGGACAAACTGCTACCCCTCAAGGTTTCTTCAATCAAATTCCAAATCAAGGGAAACTTCAAGAGGATCCAGTTCTAAACTTCGGCGTGTGCTGAGACTACACCACCTACTACAAATTTTTTTGAATTTCATTTACTTGTAGTCTCTGATTCATCATGGTGTACTAACTTCGAAATTTTATCTGTCACAGGTGAATCGTATATACTTTGGACACTTCAGACGATTAAAAGAAAACTTTATGCTGAGGTCCCTCAATTTCTCTGGACATTTACGCTCCAGGACATCCAAGCTTACTGCAAAACAGGCTTTTGGATGATCTTGTTGAAAAACCTTCTGAGAAATTTACCAAGATACTGGCCAACGGAAGAACCTGGATGTATGATTGAGTAGATTTTTCGTGCTTCCATAGTTGAGGATTAGAATTTAATGCTTTCATAGGACTAGGGTAGTTTGCTTTATGCTGTTCTAGGATAGACGATTTTATACCGTTAGGTAATTTTGCTTGATACGTTGTTTTAGGATAGTTGCTTCTGTGTCTTCACTCTCGTACTGACCAGCTTTCACGCTGCGATCTCTTGGAAAGTCTCTCTCTCGATTCGTTATCTAGGTACTATCTTCTCATCACTTCTCATTTACTTTCGTTGTCCCATGTGCATTGCATGCTCATATCTTTTACATTAAGGACAATGTAGATTTTAGTTTGGGGGTGGGAGATTAGGTTTCCTAATCAGTGTTTTCTTGGTCCTGGGCAAAAATTGTGAAATTTTTTTAAATTTTTGTGGAAATTCTTGTGAATTCGAAGTGATTTTGATGGCCATCTTAGATTTAGAATTACAAGATAAGTGATGTTGGTAATTTATGACTCTTGCGTTCAACTATTTGTTAGATTTCACAGTTAAGTTTGAATTATTAATCCATAATTAGAAGTTATAAACATTGATTGAGTCATGATTTCACATGTCACATCTCACTTTCACATTAAGGTTTTAGTTTGATATTGAAGGGTTAACTTGGTAATCACTAAGCATGTAAGGAACCAGCTTGAAAAATTTACCCGTTATGATCAATTGAAAAAAAAAAAAAAAAAAAAAACAGATACCTTTGAAAAGAGTTGGGCGAATAATCTTCACCATAGGTTTGCTCCTTATAGGTGTAGATTTAATTCCCAATGGATGATATGTGAAAAGGGTAGGGTGTACGATCTTCACCATAGGCTTGCTCTCTATAGGTGAGGATTTGATTCCCCCTTTTGGAGTTACTTTTAATGGAAAAATCAAAAGCTGGAAGAATGAAAAGATGATTTGTGAGGCAAGTTTTGGTTTAGATTGATTGTCCTGAGTGCTCTTGTTGGTTACCAATGGTATCATAAAATAATAAAATGAATTTTAATGTTGATAAGCCAAGATTGCACTATACACCCATAGAACTCAATGTTTAGAATTATTTTTCTAATTGATGGATTAATACTTTGAATTTGATTATGAAGTTTGCCATGTGCTTGAGTCTAGGAAAAAGTAATGCTCAACATTCATGAATCTTAGAATTCTAATATCTGGATTGTTTTAAAAAATATATATATATCACTCGAGATTATAGAAATTGTCCTGTAATTCTCAACTTATTTTTCGCATACTTTGCTCGGGACTAGCAAAATTCTGGTTGGGGTGGTGTTGAGGGTCAAATATTGCATATTAGACCCTGGTTATTGTCTGTTTTTACGAACATGATGCTATTTAATGCCCTATTTTAATCGTGTTTGTGATGCAAGGTGTATTTACGAGCGTGGGCTGAAAAAAGGATATTAAAAGCGTGGATTTGACGCTCTAAATTCACCAAGGCAAGGGATGAACCCCAGGGGACCAAGATCAATGGATTTACACACCAGTGATCCGAGAAAATCAAGAAACTGAAGCTCAAGTGGCCTGAAAGTTAGCCAGAATGCGAGATCACAGGGTTTTCACCATCCGTTCAGCTTGAAACTTCATACATGAACTGAGGACCATAAATGAACCGTACACGTCAAATTTCATCTCTTGGATCTTTGTGGAGGTGGCCCAACTGACAGATCGGCTACCAAAACAACGATATGAGGCCCACCTGATATCTGGATATTCTTCAATCTTTGTCTCAACCCCTTAAATTGGATGAAGGAGAGGATGAGCAGATCAGATTTCCCTTAAACATCATAGTAGACCCCGCCTGTGCCTGTGCGTGTGCACAGTACAGTGAGCTCTCGCCACACACCCAAACATCCAAAGTCGGTCAACAACCGCTGACCGACGATTTCCTTGAAATCCTAGAGACGCAACAGCGTCCTGCGGCCCGATGGCCGGTTTTGAGATGTGTGGCCCACCCATCATCCAAATGGATGATCCGAACCGTCCATGTGATCCATAGGGGGGCCACACCCCTTGCGAAGGTCACCTTTCGGCCCCACATGCACGTAAAGTCGTCCTCAACCATCCAACACAGGACGGACGGTGCAATGCAAAATTCTTGTGGACCACACCAAATCAATTCAATCTTGGCACACCCGAATGCTTTTTCAAGAGCGTTCCACTAGACGGAGTGGATTTCACGGATATCGGAAGGAGTGGGCCCCACTGACTGCCAGAGCTCCTCGCGTAAGCTCTGTTACGCGGTCTGAAAAAATCGGACGTTCCGGATCTTCTTAGCCCACCACCAATGATCAGATGGCTGATCTGCACCGTCCATCGTGTAGGTCATCCTGAAAAGCCCCAGGGGATGTTGTTTCTTTGGAAAGAAAGCAAGGGGAACGAGAGTTTCGGCGTTATCTTCGTGGCTGCGTAACAAGGCGTGCACAGGGGAGTTGCCTTGAGCTGTGAAAGGTCGAGGAAGCTGGGGTTGCATAAACAGCTGTCCACAGACTCCAGCAAGGAGTCCTCCACTGCCCTCTCCTATTATAAAAGAAAAGGAAGAAAGAGAGAGGAGCGGGGCAGAAGCTTGGGCTAGACGTGGAGCAGAGAGACAGAGAGAGAAGTATTTTAGAATTTTTATTTCTTTATTTCTTTATTTTATTTTAAGATATTTAGTCAAATCATGTTTATTCTAGGCTAAACCTCTTAGCTAGGGCTAAGAGGTGAAGCTTGTAGCATGATAGGAGACTCTACTTTATGCCTTTGGTTTAACTTTAATTTGTGAACTAAATTTGATATTAGTTTTATTATTAAGGGAATATTTTTAGTTTTTAATGGTCTGTTGTGACTAAATTTACAATGGGTCTGTGATAGCTTTGAGCATGTTCCTTTCCTTTATATGTTTATGACGTCAGGAAGCCCTATTGTTCACCATCGTCTCCTGGGCATGGTCGGATGATGGTACCCTTCCAAACTTTCATAGCATGTTGATTAGTTGGTAATTAGTTTAATTCTGTTGTTTACTTTGTCTCCTGAGCATGGTTTGGTGATGGAATCTATTCTAATTCATATACCTTTTATCTCTTGAAAACTGTACCAAAGGAAGTTCAGTCTTGATTTACATGGTTACATTCTTCAACTGGATGAAGATGGGACTCTAAGTCTAATTGAATTCTTGACGCAGGCATAAGATCTCCCTGATCTCTACAAGTGGATCCTCTAAATCCCTAGTTCCCTTTCCCTAAATTCTTTAAGTTTTAGATAATATTTCACCATTATTCCTCAAATTACAATCGATTTAGATTTCATCTTAGTCTAGTTCTAGTTCTACTTACTTTCAGATTGCGTACAGGTTCCAATCCCTTGGAATTCGACCTCGGTCTCACTGAGTTTATTACTACATCACAACCCTATACTTGGGGAGTGACATTTCACTCCCCAAGTATAGGGTTGTGATGTAGTAATAAACTCAGTGAGACCGAGGTCGAATTCCAAGGGACTGGAACCTATACGCAATTTGAAACTAAGTAGAATTAGAACTAGACTAAGATGAAATCTAAATCGGTTATAATTTGAGGAATAATGGTGAAATATTAATTTAAAACTTAAAGAATTTAAAGGAAGGAAATTAGGGATTCAGAGGATCCACTTGTAGAGATCAGGGAGATCTTATGGCTGTTTCAAGAACTCAACTGGACTTAGAGTCCCATTTTCATCCAGTTGAAGGGTGTAACCATGAAAATCAAACTGAACTTACTTTGATATAGTTTTCAAGAGATGAAAGGTATATGAATTAGAATGGATTCCATCACCAAACCATGCCCAGGAGACAAAGCAAACAACGGAATTAAACTAATTAACAACCAATTATAAGATGTATGAAGGTTAGGAAGGGTACCGTCATCCAACCATGCCCAGGAGATGATGGTGAACAACAGGGCTTCCTGACGTCATAAATATAAAAAGGAAATGAACATGATCAAAGCTATTGCAGACTCATTATAATTTTATTCACAACAGACCATTAAAAACTAAAAACATTTCCTTAATTAAACCAAAATCAACATCAGTTCAGTCTTAAAAAAAGGCACAAGCAAAAAGTCTCTCATCACGCTACAAGCTTCACCTCTTAGCCCTAGCTAAGAGGTTTAGCCTAGAATAGACATGATTAGGCTAAACATATTAAAAGAAATAATAACAAAAAATAGTAAAAATAAAAGAAATCTGAAATACTACTCTCTCTCCCTGCTCCATGTCCCGGCTGCAAATTGAATTCCCTAGATGCCTCTCCTCTCTCTTCTCTCTTCTCTCTTATAGTCATGCAGGACGGTGGATGGGATTGGCGGTGTTGTATGCAGAAAGTCGGTGGAGTGTGTAAGGCGTTACGCACTCCCTGTTTTACGCAGCTCAAAACGCAAAAATAGCTTACGTTTGGTAGATTTTCGGGATGGTCGTACAGCCTATTGTTCAAATCAGGCTTCATGGATGGGGTTGGCCCCACCTTTTGCATCCTCTAGACGGTCCAGATCGTTGAATCGATTAAAAGCAGTGGACCATAACGTCCCGGAATTGCCTTTTTTTCACGGACGCAAGCTCTATACGCAAGCCGACGCTGAACTCTCGATGGGGCCCACTTCGGCTATTTTTCAGAGAAATCTACACCATCCATTAGATTCAGATCAAAAAACCAGTTGGAATTGACTGGTTTTGGATTAGATTCAGTGTGGTCCACATGGTTTTCTGCTCTGTCGTCCGTCTTACGTTTCGACAGTCGAAATCCGATACATGCTGCTTCTTAGAAAATCTCCACCTAGGTCATAGTTAGTGGACCTGTAGAACTCTGATGAACGGTCCGAATCGGACCTTTGAATTGCGATGGTGGCCCACAAGAATGGACCGCAGCCTTTGTTTCACAACAGGATTGCGAAATCCTTACTAATTCGAATCAGTGGTCGCTGACCGGTTTGACCAGATTTGGTGCACCGTGAGTGTACGTGTGCTGTGCACATGCACTCACGTAAAGTGGGTCCCACCTTGATTCTGTTGATAAATCCACACCGTCCATCTTGTTTCCCATCTCATTTTAACCGTGGGGACCGAAGTTAAAGTGTATCTGGACAGAAAGTGGGCCCCAAATCAGGGTTTTAGGTGCTGATGTATCCGTTGGGCCACTTCCACAAGGATCTAATGCTCAAATTTGATGTGTACTGTTCATTTATGGTCCTCAAGCCACGTATGGAGTTTCGAACCGAGCGGATGGTGGAAACCTTGTGATCTTGCACTCTGGATGAATTTCAGGCCTCTTTAGCGTGACATACTAGATTTTCTCGAACCCGGAGCGTGTAAATTCTTCGATCTCGGTCCCCTGGAGTCTGTCCCTTGCCTTAGTGACTTAAGAGCATCAAATCAACACTTTTAGTACCCTTTTTCGGTCCAGGCTCCTAAATACACCTTGCATTACAAACACGGTCAAAATGAGTCGTTAAACAGTATCATGCTCATAAAATCTGGTAATAACTGGGGTCTAATATGCAATATTTGACCCTTAACAGGTTGCAGCCAATAATCAGTCCCATTGTTCAAGCTGATATTGTAAGGTTGCAGCCACTGGTATTAAGACTTCTTTTGGTGTGAGTTTGCTATGATATATCCTCTCTTATTCCTTCATTTCAGGACTGCGGTTCAATGATCCAAACTCTTTAAATGATGGGCCTCACAACTGATTAGATAACCCAAAAAGGAGAAAAAATCAGAATGTCTCAAGCTTTTATTATCTAGTTAATTTTCCTTTGAATATGAATTGTCTCCTTCTATGGACATATCTAAAACTTCTCAGGATCATTTGGCAACATGAATTTAGATTCTAATTCAAAACTACAAATCCTAGATTTTTAAACATGGATGTACGGTGGATATAAATGCATATCATACCAACTAGGCCGGATTTTAAAAAGTCCAAAACTGTGGAACCGAACCGTTTTTCACGGTCCGGTTCCGGTTCGGTTATAATTGACCACACCACATGATATAATGATAATACTGACACCGTTGAAACCTTCTTAAGACATACCGTGATGTTCATTTGCCACCCAATCTATTCATAAAGTCATATAAACAACGAAGGAAAAACATAAATATCAACTTGTACAAAACTTTTGTAGCCCCGAGAGATTTTAAGCTGCGTTAAGGTGGGCCCACAAAGTCCATGACCGTCCGTCTCTAGCTAAGTTCCGGTGGGGTAGTACCCAATCCCCGCCCCTCATGTACGCAAACTCATTTTTCTTCGCAGAAGCGGCAGTCACGCGTGAATTTTCGGAACGTGGATTGCGTTCTTACCCGACGTCTCTAACCACGAACGGAAAGTTTTGCGGACGGGGCCCACGGTAACGTGTATGTTTATCTACGCTGACGAACGGAAAGTTTTGTGGGGCGGGGCCTACGGTGACGTATCTGTTTGCCCATGCTGTCGGTCTTTTTCTCTGTTTGTTTTTTTGAGGTAAGACTAACACTAAAGTAGACCACTCCACGTATAACTCTTGCATTTAATGTTTTATACATTTGATGCAACTCAAGCTTACCATTTAGTGTGATCCACTTTATTATTAGATCTACCATAATTTTGGGCTCATTCATAAAGATAATACGAGAAAAGCAATGAACGGCATAGATAAACAGATACATTACAGTGGGCCTCCCATAGAATTGTCGCAATCAGCGTCCGAACTTTCGCCACACTTTTGTGACACGTACCAGAATTCTCTGCAACAATTATTTTAGGCTAAAACATAAGATTGTGGGGCCATGTATGTAAAATCCACACCGTCCATCAGGTTATATACTCAATTCTTAGACCTTGGGTGTAAAATCAGCGACATCCAAAGCTCAGGTGCGCCACACGATAGTGAACGATCTGGATGGGATTCCACCGTAGGTTTGTGTGTGGGGTTAGCATGTTACGTATCTTTTATCAAACCCGTTAATCAGGTGTATCTCATCAGGATGAAGCGAAAACACAATCATTAGCTTGATGTGTGAACTTGAAGCGTTTTGAGAGAAATTTACATTGATCCTGATGGTGTGGCCCATCAGAATTTTTTATCCGGATGATACTTTTATTTACGTACGGTTAAAATGATGATCCCCACCTGATGGATGGAGTGGGTTTAAATATAACACATGGTGGACCCTACACAGACGCGTTAAATAGGTGGTGTAGACGATTCTCCTCATTGCTCAAAACTGTTTTCAATCCTGGCATGTGCTACCGGCTTCCATACGGCAAACGCCAATGCTAGGGATTTGATCTGGACCGTCCACGTGGTGAAACACAAGGGAAATTATTCCATTCAGATACATATAATTCAACGCCGACCATTTCTTTCATTATTTGACAGTCTTGTCAAACACGAGTAATTTGACAACTGTCCATTACTTTATCTAATGTGTGATAGTTTAGTCAATTCTCACCCAGGTGGGGACCCTGGATGGACGATCTGGAATGACTGTCTATCTGCATGGCTAAGGATAGGTGAGAGACATTGTATCACAGCTCGATCAGGACTCGGATTCGGTAATGACCCTTACAGAGCCGCGTGGGTACTTAGTCAGTGCTGGAAAAGCTCTTTGGGCCTATCATCATGTATGTGTTTTATGCACGCACTCAATTTCTACTTTAGTCCATGAGCCCAAAAATGACGCAGAGTCAACCTCAGGCAGTTCTCATCAGGAAAAACAGTAATGATTGAACACTTACCATTAAAAACCTCGTGCGGCATGGTAGTTTTGGATCAAGCTGATATTATTTGTATTTTTCCTTATTCAGGTTTGTGTGTCCTAATTAATAAGTAGAATGGTAAATAAATATTACAGTTGGCCTTAGGAAATTTTTAATGGTGGGCGTTCAATTACCATTGTTTTCCTATGGTGTGGTCCACGTGAGATTGAATCTGCCTCATTTTTGGGCTCATGCCCTAAAATGAATCGGCAATGTGGATAAAACAAATACATAATGGTGGGGCGCACAGAACACTAATTAGTGCTCCATATGGGAGGGGTCACTACAAATCCGAGTAGAATCTTACATTAAAATAAAATTAAAAAAAAAACATTGGGATTAAATGGTATTGAATTGTATCAGATGGGATTAACACAATTATTACATAATAATTACATGTATGGAAATATCACGGTATTTTGGCCATTTAATCTCATGTTTAAGATAAAATTCTTGCTTTTGAAAAGATATTGGATTAAGCAAAATTCCATCTGATAGGTTATGGAATTGTAATCAACAAATTAAATTCACAACATATATAACTAAAATATCTAGTGTAAAAGGTGGCATGAATAAACACATACATCAATGTCGGGCTTACATGTGTAAGGGATTTCAAAATCAAAATCCCACATGGGACCAAATACAATTTCATCCCACCTAATTCACCTTTTTAAAAAATTGTACGAACCTAATGCAATTCTATTCCACCTCATCTCATCTAATAACATGGGCCAAACGCATACTAACAGGAGACTAAATCCTCTGCGACTAAAGGTGTTAATGGGATGGGCTCAGGCCTAAAAAAATCAGAATTTTAAATAGGCCCAGCCCAATATTCAGCCCAAACAGATCAAATCCAAGCCCAAACCTTGCCAGGCCCGGACCCTTACAGCCATATGTACGACGCCTCAAAGTCATTCCCAGTCCGTGGTTACATCCTCCGAGGACAAAAATCAAAAGTGAGCCACACCACATGAAACAACAGGTATGGAATGCTGCGCATCTTTCATCAAAACCTTTCATTCACTTTAACTTTACTGGATGATTCTCAAGAAAAAAAAAAAATCCAACTTTACAGGATGAAGAGAAACAAAAATCAGCCTGATATAGGACTCATTTAGGCCACACAATAAGATCTTAGCAGCGTTTGTAACAATCTTATATTGTTACCTTCGGTGTGGTCCATATGAGTTTTTAATCAAGATTATTTTTTGCATGTACAGTAAAAATAATCTTGTACAGTAAAAATAATCTTTCTCGCCTAATGAACGGAGTGGATTTTACATTTACAGAATTGTGGACTCACATAGGTTTGCCATTTCACGCAGTGCGTAAAATAAACGTTTACCGTCCGACAAAAGTTTTCTCATTCTACTATTCTTGGTCTAGTAAGTGATGACCGGACGACGCACTCTCATTTTTCAAAATGATTAAAGATATGGTACTGAGACGGAGTAGGAAATTTCAAAGACATGCAATCTCAAATTTGGAACAGGGCATATCTTAACTCAAATCAAACCATTGAGATCGTCCAATTGGGGGCCATATAACGGATGGTCCAAATGAAAACTAGTCAAATCCAACCTCAATCTCAGAGAATTGCGTTGTGTAATACGGTAGATACGCCTTTATAAAGTTAAAAGTACACGCGAATGAACCAGCCTTCTTGGCTGAGTAGCAAATCATTCCCGGCCCACGGGCTTATTTACCTAATATTGACTCGTCTGCGTAGTTGCGTGGCTCGTACGATTCTTTCTCTTCTCTACCCCGGAAGGGACGCAGGTTCGGTGGATCTTTGACTGTTGGGTCCACTGTGATGTATGTTTCTTATATTCATGCGGTTCATCTATTTTTACGGATTGTGAGTGGATGAGACCAAAAAAAACTTAGCAGATCCAAATCTCAGGTGGACCACACCAAGGAATCAGCAGTGAAAGACCATTAGAAACTTCCTGGAGGCCACAAAAGTTTTGGATGAAGCTGATATTCTTGTGGTCCTTTCATGACCTGTGACCTTATTATAAACAGGTTGGATGGAAAATAAACATTCCTTTGGCTCTCAAGAAATTATTAATGGTGGGCGTTCAATCGCCACTGTTTCCTGTGGTGTGGTCCACTTCATATTTGGATCTGTTTAATTTTTGGGCTAATTCCCTAAAATGATCTGAAAAAACGGATGGACGGCGTCGATATTACACATATACATCAATATGGGCCCCACGATCAGGACAGTAGATCCGGGAATCCACCGAAGTCGCGTCCCGGACGATGCTTACCAGGCATCGCAGTTACCATCGTAGGGTATGGACGCGTGTCCGAAATCCTGACCATTCATCAGCAAATGTATACTGTGAACATGCTCTGGAACAAAAAAAAAAAAAAAAAATGTCCACTTGTATGAAAATAATAATAATAATAATGGTTCGCTTGATGAGTGGCTGCCCTGATTTCTTGCATATGGCATGTATAGAGTGGGCAATACCTAATGAATGGGCCAGATCTATAACCCATGTGCGATGAAAGGTGGTAAATGGCAGGTTACAGGCTGCCCTACGTAATGACATGAATAATGTATAGGGATAATAGGGGTGCCGTACACGGTCAGAAATGTTCTTGCATCCGAACCGACCATGTCATGCACCAGTCTTTGTTAGGCGGGCGCATGAAAGGAAACAGCAGGGGACGTCCACCCTTATCTGTAAGGGGCCCACTGTGACATCTACTCCAACGACCAGATGTGTCAGCCCATTTAAGCTCAGGACCAAAACTAGGACACGATTTTACTGCGAAAGCCTAGCACAGCACCCAAAACTCGGACGCGGATTTACAGCCAAAAGTTCCTGCGCTCGGATGCTCCCTGAGTCCACCGTGATGTTCGTGAGAAATCCATACCGTTCATCCGTTTTTTTCAGATCATTTTAGGACATGAGACCAAACGTAAGGTGGATAGTCTTACGAGAGGGAAAACAGGGGAAGAGTTTTCTACCGTTGAAATCTTCTTGGGATCTTAGGTCAATGTTATATGCCATCCAAATCGTTTATAAGGCTTTGTGGCCATATGAATGTTTCAAACGGTGGTGATCATTGAATCCCCACTGTTTCTTCTCGTGCGGACCACTTGAGCTTTGGATCCACTTAAAATGAGCTCTCAAAATGAATGCACACCAAATTTCTCACGGAGTGGGCCCACCTAGCATTGTAGCGTAGGAACTTCCCACTTAAAGGCTTTGGCAGGAAATACGCGGAATGCGCCGTATAGAACACAGCAGTAAGGTCTGTACGTGTTGACGTGGCAAGGTTTTGTAGGGACGCGGATTGCGTCCTACCCCCGCCCGGACGGTAACCCGGACGTAACTGTTTTATCTAGCCGTCCAACGATTTTTTCAGAAAATTTTATGAGGCAGGTCCAAGGCTTGAGTGGACCACACCAAAGGAACCTGCACCGATATGACACCCACCGTTGAAACATTTCTAAGGGCCCACGTGATGTTTTTTTTACCATAAAACCTATTCATAAGCTCACGTAGACGTGGATGAAGTGAAAACACAAATATCAGATTGATCCGAAACTTCTCTGGCTCCCAAGATGCTTTTAATGGTGGACGTTCAATCCCCTCTTTGTGGTCCACTCAAGCCTTGGACCTGCCTCATTTTTTGGTTCACATATTAAAATTTTCTGAAAAAATCGTTGGACGGCTGGATAAAACAGTTACATCACGGTGGGCTCCACAGAGCCCTGCCCGGACGGTAATCCGTCCGGGCGGGGGTAGGACGCAATCCACGTCCGTTTTGTAACCCCCACCATGATGCATGCCTTATATCCACACTGTCCATTCATTTTTTCAGATCATTTTAGGATATGATCTCAAAAATGAGGCAGATCCAAAGCTCAAGTGGACCGGAAGTAGTGGGAACAATGATGTCCACCGTTGAAATTAAACCTTCCTAGGGCCACCATGATGTTTATTTGCTATCCAACCTGTTAAAAAAGTCACTCAGATGAAGGGAAAACACAAATATCATCTTGATCTAAAACTTCCGTGTCCCACAAAAAGTTTTCAATGGTAGGCGTTCAATCCCCATTGTTTCCGGTAATGTAGTCCACTTGAGCTTTGAATCTCTTTCCTTTTTGGGCTCATACCCTAAAAAACGATATAGCAAAATGGATGGACCGTGTAGACATAACACATACATCGTGGTGGGGCCCACAGAGCTTTGGGACATCAACCCACTACACCTACCTCAATGCTGTTTTCTCCACCACTCAATTCAAGTCCAAATCATCAGCCCACCCGTGATTCAGGTGGGCCACACCAAAGCACATATATGTACAACACACTCATTATCGACAATGCTACATTTCATTACACAGCTATCACAGCATCAAAATCCACCAACTTGGAAGCCATTGTCAGCTTTCAGCCATGTTTTCTAACCTCCTATTGTGGTTTCTCCTCATGAGAATTGCAGCTTCTGAAGGCAACGACGAGTTCATTTACAACGGATTCCACGGTTCAAACATACGCCTGGACGACTCGGCAGAAATCACATCCAACGGCCTCCTACTTCTCACCAATTCCACAAATCAAAAAGGTCATGCCTTCTACCCCATTCCCCTCCACTTCAAACTTTCCCACGGTGAAATTCAATCTTTCTCTACCAATTTCGTCTTTGCAATCGTACCCCGGTATCCGAATCTAAGTGGCTCCGGCGCCGCCTTTGTGATCTCACCCTCAAAGGATCTCACCAAAGGTAAGGTGGGCCAATACATGGGAATCTTCAATCCGAAGAACAACGGCAATTCCTCGAATCACATTGCCGCCATTGAGCTCGACACAGTCCATAATGAAGATTTCCATGATATAGACGATAACCATGTTGGAATCGATCTCAATGGCTTAGATTCAATCGGGTCCGATCCTGCAGCTTACTTTAGTAATATGAGCGGCGGGTTTCAGAATCTAAGCCTTATAAGCGGAGAACCGATGAATGTTTGGGTAGAATACAATGGTCCCCGAAACCTTCTCAATGTAACATTATCTCCTATCAACATTCCTAAACCCGATCTTCCACTTGTGTCGTCGACGGTGAATTTTTCATCGATCATGGCAGATGACATGTTTATCGGTTTCTCTTCAGCAACCAGTAAAGCTCCAACATCTCATTACATCTTGGGATGGAGCTTTAAGATGAACGGTCAAGCTAAGGCCCTTGATCCCTCGCTCCTTCCTAAGCTTCCAGAAAGAATATTAGGACCCAAAAAGAAATCGAAGTTTTTGTCAATTGGGTTACCTGTAATTTTGCTATTTTTCATTTTAACGGTCACTTCGGTTGTCGGTATTATCGTGAGAAGGAAGATTAAGTTCGCAGAAATACTAGAAGATTGGGAACGTGAATTAGGTCCACATCGGTTCTCATACAAGGATCTATTCATGGCCACTAAGGGCTTCACAGACAAAGAGCTACTTGGGGTCGGAGGTTTCGGTAGGGTTTATCGAGGTGTGCTGTCGTCGTCGAAGATAGAAGTGGCTGTGAAGAGAATTTCTCATGAATCTCAACAAGGGATGCGGGAATTCATATCGGAGATCGTGAGCTTGGGTCGTCTCCGTCATCGGAACTTGGTGCAACTTCTCGGTTATTGCCGGCGAAAGAGAGAGCTCTTACTGGTCTATGATTTCATGCCTAATGGAAGTCTGGACAAGATCCTCTTTGAGCATCCAAACTCAATGCTGAGTTGGAGCCAACGGTTTCGGATAATCAAAGGAGTAGCTTCAGGGCTTCTCTACTTGCATGAGGAATGGGATCAGGTCGTCCTTCACAGAGACATCAAAGCCAGTAATGTTTTGTTAGATAGCGAGATGAACGGTAGATTAGGCGACTTCGGCCTTGCTAGATTGTATGATCATGGTACTGATACACAGACGACCCACATAGTTGGGACTGTCGGATATCTTGCACCGGAGCTGACTAGGACTGGGAAGGCTACCACAAGCACTGATGTATTCTCATTTGGAGCTTTCATACTGGAGGTTGCTTGCGGGAGGAGACCTATCGATACTCGATCGTCGGTAGGTGAGGTGATCTTGGTCGAATGGGTATCGCAATGCTGGAGGAGAGGGAGTATTCTGGTGGCTGCAGATCCGAAACTGGGACTGAACTATGAAGTGGAGGAGATGGAATTGGTGTTGAAGCTTGGATTGCTTTGTTCGCATCCGTCGTCGGATGAGAGGCCGAGCATGCGGCAAGTAATGCAGGTTTTGGACGGCGATGCTCCTTTGCCTGAGCTCTCATCGGACGGTCTACGAGCAGCGATCACGACGGTGGGCCTTCATCAAGGGTTCGATGATTTACGGTTGTCGTATCCTTCTTCAAACGGGTTCGCAAGCACGTCATCGCTGCCAGGATCGATCCTCTCCGGTGGCCGTTGATGAACGATGGTCAGGTATTTGACGATGGTGTGAGTTTGCTATGTTTTAACACATCCATTGCATTGCTGGAATACAGAAAATAGGGTTGACGTTGACGAGAAAGTAGCTACTTGTGGTTAACGTGTATCCTTTTTCTTCGTTTATCTTTATGCCACTTTTCTTAAAACGTAGCAGACGCTCATTGTAAGGCTTTCAAAGTTTTAGTGGATAGGAGTAAGCGTGTGGACCTGCAATGTCGATGAATACGGAAACGCTCGGTTCAAGTGGGCTTATCTTTCGCTGATCCAAACCGTTGATATGATGAGACCGTAGGTCTATGGACCAAAATTACCTCAGATAGGAAGATCCTGATATAGATCATTTGCCTTTTAATTCTGTTGAATATCATCCGTTGCTGGATTTGATGGGGCCACCTATATAAACTTTAAGATTCTTCCATCTCCGGTATTTTTGGTCTTTGACCCCACAATATAAAAGGTTTAGATCTCGGATGCATGGCCTCACTGGTACAAAGTGACAGCCTGAATTGTAGAGATCATATCTGAAATGTGTGTTGGGATTCTCACTGCGGGCCCATTGACGGTGGGAGATTGGTGTGCACCGAGTTCTCGGTGTTCACACCATGTACTTACAAAAACTGTGCTCAACCCTATCCCAACCCAAGGTTCCTATACCTCAACCCTAACGCAACCCTTGGGTTGGAAATTCTCAACCCAAGCCTAACTCAAGAAGGCTTGGTCGGGATAGTCGGGTAGATATATGCTAATATTTTCATTACAATCTTAATTTATTATATTATCAATACATGTCTTATTTTTTATGCCTATAAATTTATTAATTATATATGTATTTATTTACTGCAAAAGAAGTTCATTTTTTCTTAACAAATAAGCTATGATATATAATAAATACTTCATTGAAAATTGTATTGTGTATCAAGCAATCTTTTTGAGGGAGAAATCCAGCGTATATTGTTAGCTTGAGTAATTGATAATGAGTGGACCAATGAACCCGACAGCATTGGAATTTCCT
Organism: Magnolia officinalis; assembly: GCA_021015155.1. Classification (NCBI taxonomy): domain Eukaryota; kingdom Viridiplantae; phylum Streptophyta; class Magnoliopsida; order Magnoliales; family Magnoliaceae; genus Magnolia; species Magnolia officinalis. The sequence goes on along the minus strand of JAJHSJ010000006.1, from coordinate 90,507,597 downwards.
GTGCATAGACCATTTACACTCAATTATAATTAATTTATAAAGAGTTTATATATTGATTGGGTTGGGATTGGTTAGGGCAATCCGAGACCTCAACCTGAGTCCAACCCAAGCTTTATCGGGTTGGTGTTTGTATGGCCCAACCCTGAGACCAAACCCAATACAGTCTGCCCAAGCTGAACCTAATGTTGGGTCGGCCACATGTCAGTCGGGTTGAACTCGCCCAACTTTCAGCCCTACTGTGTTATTTTATTTTATTTTATTTCAGCTCCGTATTTGTGTCGGCTGATGTTCATACGCCTCAGATGTTCATATCCAAACCGTTGACGGTGAGCTCCCATCCACCAATCGGATAAGTCTCAACATGTGATGAGCTTGTGGAAAAATTAGCTCCATCTGCTCACGAGCTGATCCTCATGGGCGGCCAACACAGTCACGTGATTGGTTGAAAGTTATCATCCTTTGCGTGGATGGTCATGGATTAGGTGCGGCTCATATTGTGGTGGCCACATTAATGCATGTATTATATATCCATGCCGTCCATCGGTTTTGCCACATTATTTTAGAGCATGGGCCCGAAATTGAAGGAGACCCAAATTTCAAGCGGACCATATTATAGGAAACCGTAGTGATTAAACCCCTTATCATTAAAAACTTCCTAGGACCCACTGCAACGTTTTTGTAATGTTTATTTTTCATCCAACCTGTTGATAAGGTCACGTAAACCTAAATAAAGGGAAAGGAATATCAGCTTGATCCAAAACTTTTGTGGCCCATTAATGGTCAATCACCACTGTTTTTTGGTACGGTCCACTTGAGAATTGGATTTGCTTTATTTTTTTGCAGCATGCCCTAAAATAATCTCTCAAAACAGATGGACGGAGTGGATATAGAATGCATACATCATGGTCGGCCTACCGTAAGAGCATAGATACGAGGTTTTCTAGCCCCGTACGCACCTTTGGCTCTAGGGGGCGCGGATTAGATACTCACACTGACACCAGCCAATGGCTGATGGTCGGTGCTCTGTGGGCCCCACCATGATGTATGTGTTTCATCCATTCCGTCCATCTATTTTTATAGATCATTTTATAATATTACAGAAAACATGAGTTATATATCAATCGCAAGTGGACCACATTACACGAAACAGTGTTGAATGAACGCTGACCATTAAAACCATTTTGGGGGCCATAAAAGTTTTGGATCAAGCTGATATTTATTTTTCCCTTAATCTGGATCCTTATGACCTAATCAAGAGATTGGATGTCAAATAAAAAGTACAGTGGGCCTTAGGAGGATTTTAATAGTGATACTCAATCATTATTGTTTTCCTGTCGTGTGGTCCATCTAAGATTTATATCCCTATCATTTTTGGTATCCATCTCTAAAAAGAATGAGATAGATCTAAAGTTCAAGTGGACCCACCACAGAAAACCGTTGAGCAATCACACCCACCGTTGAAACATTTATAGGGCCACCGTGATGTATTTTTGAGATCCAACCTATTCATAAGTTAACATAGAGAAAGATGAAATTAAAACAAAAATATCAGCTTGATCGGAAACTACTGTGGCCCCTGAGAAGTTTTGAACTGTGGGTGTTACTTTCCTCACTGTTTTCTATGGTGGGGTCCACTTAAACTTTAGATCTATCTCATTCTTTTTGTAATTCCATAAAACAATCTCTCCAAATGTATGAACGGTATGGATACAACACATGCCTCATGGTGGGGTCCCATAACTTGGTGATGTCACTTCAATAGCAATTTGGCTACTGACCTTATCAGTATCTAATCCGCATCCGGCTCTAGGGCCATCACTGGGCGGGGCCTGGGTAGATTCGTCTTGACATTTTAACTGTTTTAGGCTGGACTGTGAGCCCAGCCCTGTTTAAAATAGAGCTGTACATCGAGCCGAGCCAAGTCAAGTACAGGTGAGCCAAGTTTGGCTTGACCTTGTCTATGCTCACTTCAAGCTCGAGCTTGAGCTCAGCTTCGAACTTACCATTTGAGCTTAGCTTTGTTAGTCAAAATCTTTCGAGTTGAGGAGGCCAGCTTACCTTATGTCGAGTGAGCTGCTCCCAATAGGATCCGATCCAATTCAACCTAACACGATCTAATCCAATCTAACACCCAACTCGCACTCAATTCAACCCAGTAACCCAACCCAACCCAACCCAACCCAGCCACCAAGTTGAGTTGAGCTGAGTTCAAGCCAAGTCAAGATTCAATGTGATATAAACTCTGCTCGTTTTCCAAACGAGCTAGGTCATACAAAGCTTGGCTCGCCTCCGGTTGTCGTTCAAGCTTAGCTAAATCGAGCCAAGCCGACAAACTTTTTGAGCTAGCTTGGCTTGGCTCGTGTATAACCCTATTTAGCTTTGGCTCGTGTACAGCCCTAATTTAAAATACTGATTTTTCAGGCCCAAGCCTGGCCCATTTACACCCCTAGTGGGCTCAACAAGCCCATTTAGCATGTTCATGACTAGCGCTGTCAATGGCTGTGCTAGGATCATTGATCGGCCCGCAAAGTAAAACCCAGGCCTGGGACAGGCCTATAACATGACAGGATAAAAGAAGCAGGCCTCAACATGGCCTGTAACAACTGTAGAGTGCTGGAGCCTGAATCCGAGCCCAGCAATCCACTTTTGTGCAAGATCTGGACTGTTCATTAGTCGCACTGCATGATATATGATAAAATCCCTCTTCGTACCCTAAATGCGCCAGGCCAGACGGAGAGACTTAGACCTATATTGCCTGAGTCCCTCAAGCTTAGATTTGAGGCCCATGGCTGCCAACGCCTCAAATTTCACTTTAAACCCAGACTGAACGGGCCCGAATATCGACGGCCCGGCCCATCTCACTTCCAGTGTAGACATTAACATACGAGCCTGTGGGCCTGGGGAGCAGATTAGCTGTTATCCGGGCGTGTGGAGCCTATCTTGATAAACTTTTGGCATATCTACGCCGTCTATCCGTTTTCTAAGATCATTTTAGGACATTATACAAAAAATTAACTAGATTCAAATGTCAGGTGGGCCTTAAATACTAGAGAAAGTGGTGAATGACAATTTAAATCTTTTCGAATGCCACAAAAGTTTTGGATCAAACTGATATTTATATTTTCCCTTCATCCAGGTCTGTTTGACCTTATCAACGGGTTGGATGGAAAATAAACTATACTGATAAGCTTTCAGTGGGCCCTAAGAAGTTTTTAATGGTAAATGTTAAATCAGCACTGTTTCCTGTGGTATGGTACACCTGAGATTTGGATCTGCTTCATTTTTGTAAGCATATAATAAAATGGGCTGGAAAAACGGATGGACGGTATGGATATACAACATATAATCAAGGTGGACCCCACAGTAAGGGTACACATAATCCGCTTCCGTGGGACCGACCTTGTTTATTTAAAATAATGATCAGGTACAGCGGCTGTATCATAAGTTTATGATACAGCGAATATCGAATGTGCAAAAGGTAGGTTACGTCATGCATGATGGATGCGGTTTGGCTAGAGCCCCGAACACCAGCCAGCTAGCTGGTGTCAAAGATCTTAAGCCCTAAGCTCCCACCATGATGTATGTGTTTTATCAACGCTGACCATCCATTTTTTCGGATCATTTTAGGGCATTTGCCAAAAAAAATTTAAAAAAAAAAAACACAGATCCAAAGCTCTATTACACAGCACCACAGGAAACAGTGGGGAGAATGATATCCACCGTCGAAACCTCCTTAGGATCCATAGTGACGTTTATCTGTCATCCAATCTGTTGATAATGTCATACAGACCTGAATGAAGGGAAACATAAATATTACTTTAATCTAAAGCTTTTTTGGCCGCAGGAAGTTTTCATCTATAAGCATTCAGCCCCACTGTTTCCTGTGGTGTGGTCCACTTGAGCATTGAGTCTATCTCATTTTTGGGCTCATGCACTAAAATGATCTGAAAAACTGGATAAACAGCGTGGATTAAACACATGTCATGGTGGCGTCCAGAGAGCTTTGACATCAGCTAGCTGGGTGGTGTTCGGGTCATCAGCCAAATCGTGTCCATGCATGATTGTTGCCTAATATGTTATGTCGACATGGTGGAGAACCGCTCTATCTGATCATTTCTCTATCTAAATAAACCATAATGTTGTGACGATGGAGGCAAGTGAGCTACCATGAATCCCTGCTATTTCCACAAATATTGGGCACATGGATGAGATCAAAACCGTTGATTTAGAACGTCTAATAGTAAATGGGCTATATTTCAAAACTACATACATGGGTCACTTTCGCAGACTGGTTACAATTTTCATGGATCCACCCCGTTCATCAGCTACATTGCCTCATTTTAACCATAGAGGCTAAAAGCCATGAGCATTCATGACTCATGTAGGCCACACCATCATATTGTGTAAGGTTTACGATGGTGTTTTCTAATCCACATCTGATGTGGCGCGTCAGGATGAATGAATTATCAAAAAATCACAGTATGTAAAAAACCTAGGTGGTCTATCCTATGTAGTTAGAGGTTTTATGTATAAAATTATGGAGTGGCCCACCTGAGTGTTGAATCCGCTTAATTTTTGGGATCAAGGCCAAAAAAGGTATAATTTTCCTGATTAATTGTGGATTTTACGCATGTTTTAGTCGTTTGCCCAAGTTACTGAAATTAACTTAGGTAGGTTCCTAGGCGAGGCAGTGTCTTCCATATGAACTTCACATTATTTGAACGATCGTAAGTCTTTAATTAATTTGTAGGGTACAAACAGATATTAAAAACTAAAATTAGAAACAATACCTCACGTTAGGAGAGAGGATATTTATCACATGGTTAGCTAGGATATGATGTAGAGCAAAAATGTACTAGAAAAGGCTCGATTGAGGGCGGAAATAATTCGGGATGCATTTTTAGACATATTATATATGATTTTGGGATAATGGGACTTACTTAAGCCAACCAACCCCGGTACCAACCAATTCCACTATGCCGGGTTGCCAACACTAGATTTGCAAGATTCCATGTGGTTGATGGTCAACAGTCGATTTTAGTTTCGTTTTACTATAAATAAAGTTGCCCACAGATTTGCCAGATTCTATGAGATTGGCTGTCAAAAGTCTTTTTAGTATAAAAAAAATAAATAGTTGGAGTATAACTTTTGATCCCTTGAGTTGTAGAGGACAAATTTCCTGCGAAGCCTTTTGCATAAAGTTATTGTGATGGAAACCTAAGTATGACCACCGTGATGTTTGTGAGAAATCTACCCTGTCCATTCATTTTTTGAGCTTAGGACTTGAGACCAAAAGTGAGCAAGATACAAGACTCAAGCGGGCCGTGCTAAAGGAAAAGGTGAGTAGGTAAATTCCTACGGTTGAAACCTCCCTGGGTTGACAGTGATGTTTATATGTCATTCATATAGTTCATAACGTCCCTACTGGGATGAATTGAAAACACAAAAATTAGACTGATTCAAAACTTTTGTGGCCCCATGAATATTTCAACCGTGGACATTAAATTCTCACATTTTTGGCCTACTTGAGTCTTGGATCCAGCTCATTTTTAGCCCCATGTTCTAAAATGAGTTTAAAAAATGAATAGATAGGGTAGATTTCTCACAAACATCACATTAGGCCCTCCCTAAGTTTACAACATAAGAACTTCATAGGAAAGGCTCACGCAGGAAATCCACGTACAGTTGTAGAAGTCATGCTCAACATGAAAATGGCTTAAAAAGTTTATCCAAATTGTTTAGTAAGAATAGGATATCTATAAATAATAAATTGCAAATTCATTATTTAAGTCACATTTTTAAGGTGTTTGAGTTGGAGTCTAAGTCTAAAACTTCATCCTAAGCTTGAGTTAGTTATTTAAAGAATTATAATTTTATTTTTTCTATCATCAATCAAATTATTTTAAATTTATTAAAAATTATTTCTACTTGAATTTGAGGAACTCCCTCTTTACACTCGTTCAAGACATGATACCATCTACCACACGTCCGTAGTTCAAAAACCCAAAGCTGCACTCCATGTGTCCAGCTGGTCCGGTCCATTTGGGGATAATTGACTAGTTGTTGTGGGGCCACCACGACCACTAGTTAGTGTGGAGCAACAAGGGCCATGTGGCTTTTGTATGACATATCCGACTAGTCCAACAGGTTAACGCCAGCATGACTTGCGGCTAAGGTGGGCCACACCATTGAAAGCAATATACCAACCACCCAAAACCTCAAAATTCAACACCCACCATCCAACAATGTTGCAGCACCATGATGATAGCCTACACTAATATTCAAGCCAACTCAATCATCACTTAATAATGAATGTTTAAAATAGTATATGAGCCTAAAACAACTATGTTATATAGAGTACTGCATTCGACTGGATCACCCTATATATATCACGTTGCATTAGGCCGTTTCGCTACAAGACGGGCTGATATGGTTGTATCGTCCATGCACAACTCTCACATATTGGGGGATAAATATCGGTTTCGGAATATACCTTAAACATTGATCTGAACCGTCCAGTTGGTAAAAATTGCTGTATATTGATTTGCATTTGGAAAATCGGATAATTTATTCTTTCAATTAATGGACATTCTTTTGGCAAATATGGACAATTTACTGGTTTAGGATGATACATAGTCAGTGTAATTTTTCAGCAATATGATGCCTAAAAAAAAAAAAAAAAACTGAAAAAAAAAAGACCGACCAAACCATCAGATACGCCTTAAGTTCCCAAGGACCGCCTGATCAAGTAGGAGAGCGCCCCGGACCTTAGTAGGAAGGGCGGACTTGGAGACAAAGAAATTATTTGGATTACCCTCACTGGCTAGTCTAACCAGCGCATCAGCCACGGAGTTTCCTTCTCTGAAGAAGTGACTAAAAGAAAGGCTGAGAGGATGACGAAACTCCTGAATTGCACCTATCTTGTACCAAATGTGCCAAGAAACTGAAGCATACCTGTTCTTAGCTGCTTTAGCGATGGTCATCGAATCTGATTCGACGATGATGTTACGGAGGCCCAAGTTGGAGCAGATCGTGATGCCATCCAACATAACGTGGGCTTCAGCCATAGTGTTTGAAGAGTGACCGTAGTTGCGATGGAAGGCAAAAATCAGATTACCAAGGTGATCCCTACAGACCCTCCACCACCACTCGGGCCTAGGTTCCCCCTAGAGGAACCGTCGACATTCAACTTGAGGAAGCCCCTGGGAGGTTTAAGCCAAGTAACTATGGAGTGGTGTCTAGGCAGATGAGGGTCAACCTTTGGAATATTGAGGAGCTGAAGCGTGATGGAATCCGCAAGAGAATTTCTGTCCTCACCCGGGATAAAGAAAGTTAGTTCATTCAACCAATGAGCAACTTTGGAGATAATCTAGGGGGCAGACATCACACGACCTTCAAATCGGGCCTGATTTCCCAGCTGATCACGCAAGGAACAGGACCGATGAGGCAAGTCACTCTGGTTTTCATGCTAGCTTTGGAAAACCACAGATTAAAGCGCTGCAGTATGGACTGATTCGGGAGGTAGTGGACACCAAAAATCTTGCTGAAGTGATTCCACACCGAGACAGCAATCTTACCTTGGCTGAAAAGATGGTCCCAGTCCTCCTCCCCGAGTCAGTGTTGAAATTAAAGGCTCAGAGAGGAACTCACCCGAGTTGTAACTCAACTTAGGGCCAAGCAAGTTGGTCTGAATTACGGAGTAAAACAGTTATCTATTGTAGTTGTTATGTGAAAAACCGAACTGACCCACAAAGTGGACATGTACGTGCATGCCATGGGGAGTTGTCAAGACGGTATTGCCGAAGAATCGACAGCACAAGGCCACCAACACATCGACCACTTAAGGGAGCTGAGATGAGTCTCGGAAAAAGACTCACTTGTTGAATTGAACTATTTTGGCTCGGAGCTTGGCAATAGAAATCGACGACTGACCTAACCATACTGACCTCGAACTTGACACGAGGAATGTTCGGAAAGAATCTTGAGTTGTAACATTGCGGGATTGATATTCCGATGAGGTCCAACCGAGAATCACGACGACCAAGGCAGGATCAAAATTATTTTCAGAAAAAATATTCCTACTCAAATATGGACTATTATAACAGATCGAAAAGATCCACTAAGATACACAGACTGCTTAAGGAACCTATATAAATACATCGATCCCTTACCTTAAAGAAAAGGAGGTATGCACAAAAATCCTAACTCCAGCCACATATACTCTACGTTCATCTACATGACTTAGCTATCAGATGGTCCCCGGCCACCCCCCCCCCCCCCCCCCCCCCCCCATTGTCGTATTTAATAGCCTATAGGTGAAGCTAGGGGTTCAACCAGATCCGAGCCATAACAATAGCCATGATATTGTAAATCATAAGAAGATGCTTCAGCACCCTATCAATCAAAAACAGTTTCATGAATGACCCATACTGGAAACCTGATACGGTATACTACAAAAAGATACACCAACCCAACTGGGCCGAGTCATCCCATACTCAGAAGAGAGTTGCAACTTGACTCAGTTCCAAATGAATTGATTCGCTAAGTTAAAAACATATGCAATGAGCCATGACATTGTACATTACAACAAGAGAACAAGCACTCTATCAATCAAGAATAGTTTCACAAACAACCAATTGATGTAGAGTGGGTCGCAGACACTTTCATGTCCAAGATGGATTAGAGAAGGCTTGATTGGAGGCAGAAGTCATTAAGACCGTCGGAACCTTAAAACAAGCATATCTCGCATATCGGAATGAGTTACTCGACGTACCATAAATGATTTTAGGGTAGGACGGGCTACTTTAGCCAACCACCATGCTGAATTTTTGAATTCCATCGGATCGACAGTTGAATTCCCTATTTATTTTCCGTTTTTACTATTTTTAGTAAGTTTTAATTTGATTATAACTCTTTATCCTTTGAGCTTTAGGAGTTGTGTCCAACATGATCAAAGTGTTTAGAAAAAATAGAAGTATAACATGGTTAAGCCACATAGGAAACAATTTACTATTTATAGTAACTTACGAATTTCAGGGAGTTTTAGTTGTATTTTAATTCTGAAACTTCTTCCAAGATTTACGTACCTATTTAAAGGATGGTAGACTCTCTTTTTTTTTTTTTCTTTCTTTTTTTTTCTTTTTTTCTTTCTTTCTTTCTTTTTTTTTTTTTTTTTTTTGTGCACTCACCAATTAAATTATGAATTTTATAAAATTTATTTTGTATAAAAGTTTAAATTGTTGTAGTGTCTGTAAGAAGTCCAGAGAAGCTCTTTGGATTCCGTGTAGTTATCCTTGAGGAAGACGACCTCATCAGGTTCATCCCTGTGTCAGCAATGCTGGAAACTGATATGATGTACCCCAGCAAGATACATCACCGGACTCCACCGAGTGATGAATCAACCCCACTCAGTCGAGTATTGACTCAGACCGGATGAATTGGTTCAAGTCGCCAAGTCCCAAAAAATAAAATAAAATAAATAAATAAATAAATAAACATGCATTGAGGCCATAATCATCAACTTCTATGAATCAAGAACAGTTATAGAAATGACTATAGTGGAAAACCGATATAGTATGCTACAACAAGAAGCAAAGCATGCAGCTAGCTCAGCCTTCAATGGTCACCGAAGAGAATCGGTTCAGCACCAGACAGTAAATGATATTGTGTGTTCTGAGGCGATGCAGGGTACAACCTAACAAAATCAGCAAACCCTTGATGAATCCTGGCCGCAGCCATGCTGGGACCGACACCATCCAAGCATTCATCTTCGAAGACAGCATCACCGTTCAAATACTGCATAATCTGCCTCATGCTCGGCCTTGCCTCCGGAATGGGGTGTGAGCAAAGCAGACCCAGCTTCAAAACCAGCTCCAATTCCTCCACCACATACTCATCACCAAGCCGACGGTCCCTCATCTCCCGAATCGATCCCCTCCTCCAGTTTTCAAACACCCAATCAACCAAAACTGCCTCCTCTGACGATACTCCCAACGATATCGGCCGCCTCCCACAAGCCACCTCAAGCAAAAATGCTCCGAACGAGAATACATCAGTGCTTGTAGTTGCCTTCCCAGTTCGAGTGAACTCAGGTGCAAGATAGCCCAGAGTCCCAACAAGCTGAGTTGTCTGAGGAGTGGTCCCATGATCATACAACCGAGCAAGCCCGAAATCTCCCAACCGTCCATTCAAATTCACATCTAATAGAACATTGCTCGCCTTGATGTCTCGATGCAACACAATCTGTTCCCATTCTTCATGTAGATACAGAAGCCCCGACGCTACTCCATGGAGAATTCTATATCGTTGATTCCAGTTAAGGATCGGCTTATCATTGGCGAAGAGGAACTTGTCTAAGCTTCCATTAGGCAAGAAATCATAGACTAACATGAACTCTCCCTTCCGTCGGCAATACCCAAGAAGTTGCACTAAGTTCCTGTGCCTGAGCCGGCCAATGCTCGCAATTTCCGATACAAACTCCTTTACACCTTGATTCAGATCATGTGAGACTCGTTTTACCTTCACTGCAACATGTACGCCGGACGCCGGTAAAACTCCTTTATAGACTCTTCCGAACCCGCCCGCCCCGAGGAGCTCTTTGTCACTGAAACCTTTTGTGGCGATGGAGAGATCCTTGTAAGAGAATCGATGTGGGCCATATTCTTTTTCCCAATCTTCCCTTATTTCTACGTATTTTTTCCTCCTGACTATATACACAGTTCCGACAGCGGATACCAGAACAAGACCTGATACTGCCAATGACAACCCAATTTTCCAAACCTGATTTCCTGCTGATTCTCTTCGGAGTGGGACCGATGGAAGGATCGAGATATTGAGTGGTTGTGCTTGTCCGTTCATCTTGAAGCTCCACCCAAGGATATAGTGGGACCCTGTGATTATGCCTGTGGCCGAGGAGAAACCAACGTACATAGATTTCGTGAAAATTGGCGTGAGATCAATGCGAGATGAGAGGAGAGGACGATTAGGTTTTGGAACGTAAGGAGGAGAAACGGTTACGTTGAGTTGCTTCTCTACTCCGTCGTAATCCACCCAAACTTGAATCGGTTCTCCATTGAAAATGGTTAAGCTCTTGTTCTTGCCTTCTTCGTTATCATAGTAGACCGCAGTAGCTGACGTGTTCGACTTCAAGCTATTCAGGCCGATGCCCACATGATTGTTATCGATACCTTCGAATTCGGGGCTTTTAATTGTATCGAGCTCGACTACGAAAACATGGTTTGAGGGATTGCCGATGTTTGAAATATTGAAGAGTCCCATATACTGGCCTGCAATCGATCCTGGGAAGTCCATCGACGGTGAGATGACGAAAGCGATGCCATGACCGCTCAAATTAGGCTCTCCTGGGACGATGGCGGAAATGAAACAAGTCGTGAAAGAGAACACATCACCTGACGTGGAGTTTCGGAAGTTGAGTGGAGATGGGTGGAATGCACGGCCTATCTGAATGGTGGACGTGTTGGTTAGTTGCAGGAGACCGTTGGGGTGGATGAACGCAGAGCCAGCCAGGCGGATGTTAGCACCACCGAAGCCGTTGTAGGTGAAATTGACGGTTTGCTCAGCTGAATATGGGAATTTCATGACAAGAAAGAGAAGTAGAGATTGAAAGAGTATGAGATATGAAGCCATGGAGAAGAGAAGAGAAGAGAAGAGAAGGGAAGGGAAGGGACGTTTTTTGTAGAGAGGGCAATGGGTTTCTGGTTTCATGACATGAAATACCCAAGAAGTCACCGTTTGGATTTTGGTGTCCTAGAGTTCAAACGGAAAAGATAACGCCCGTTTTAACGGAGCGGTCACCACTACGGGAGTTGGTGGTTCCGTACACTCGCACGCACGGGAACAATTCCAAATGTGAAACGTCTGTGCGAGATCTGAGCTTTCTGCATGGTTGGAAATAATGCTGGCTAGGATCTTCTGCCTAAAATTCAGACAATTTCAATCTTTAATCTTCTGGTGGGGCACACATGTAATGTAAATTGATGGTTGAAAGTGGTCAACTACTTTGATGTAATTAAGCAGGTCGCACGTTGAAAAACCATGTGTTAAGGCTTAGGTGTGAAAGAATATACACCCGTATCCATAGCTCAAGTGGTAGGCGGAGTGAAATATACTTCGTTTCAACACTGAGGTCTTGGCATCCATTCCCTAATGGGGTGGCTAACAGTGAAGTGGGATCGGACGGTGGGTGTACTAACAAGCTAACGAAAAAAAAAGTATGAAAGAATATTATTCTACGGTATGTGATTCTTTTATACTCCATTGTGAGAACCTAATCAATTAAGGGTGGGTCCCCATCATGTGAATTAATTAGATCAGTCAATAAGCACATTTCTATGATTATTAGGGAACTCTTATTCAAATCTATTTGATCCATTTACACAATCCTCTTCACTAGATACAGTTGAGTAATCTCAACATGTTTTTTCTCTATTAAATTAAAGTAGTTTGGTTATTTGATACGTTGTACGCTTACTAAAATATGTCCTGCACAGGTTCGGCTTCGACCACCCCTGGATGGATATCGTTGGTTGAAAAGTGTTGGGCGGGGCCCTGGTTCTAGGTCATTTTCAACGGTGAGCCAGCAGGCTTCTTCAAGTCGGAGAGAGGCCTCCGTCAGGGAGACCCTCTCTCTCCCAGTCTCTTTATCGTAGTCATGGACGTGCTGAGCCGGGGCATTAAAAACCTGATTGCTTCCAATCTTTGTCAACCATTCCGAACCAGAAGAGGAGCCCAGATCATATCTCACTTGCTTTTTGCTGATGATACTACAATCTTCATCAACGGAGGTCGTTCCTCGGTTAGGAACCTGATGTCTTTTCTGCAAAAATTCAACAGCGTCTCGGGCTTCAAAATTAACAGTGCAAAGAGCAGCTTCATTGCGGGCTCCAAAATGGCAGCGAGTAAAATCCGAGCAATAGAAAGGATAACTGGATTTGCCAGATCATCTTCTTCTTTGTCCTTCCTGGGTGTCCCTCTGACCAAAGGGAAGCGCAAAGCAGCTCTGTTTCATCCCCTCTCTGAAAAAATTATGGCACGCATTTCCGATTGGAAGGCCTGTTTCCTGAACCAAGCGGTTAGAACAACTCTTATAAAACATGTACTGTCGAGCATCCCAGTCCACACCCTAGCAGTGGTGGAAGTCCCGAAGAGAACTCTAGCGCCGTTTCTTGAATCTGTTTTTGCTGATTTCTTCTGGGGGTGGTCAGAAGGCAAGAAAATTTTCATTGGATTAGCTGGAGGAAAATCTCATCCCCTACTAAAGAGGGAGGGCTGGGCATCACTTCCTTAAGGGAAATTGCGGCAGCTTGGAGGCTAAAGCGGGCCTGGTACATTTTCTTTGGTCAAGAATGCAGCCTATGGAGGTTCTTCATGCACTCCAAATACGGAATCAACGACGCTCGTGTGGTCTCCAATCAGCGACAGTCTGATTCCCCTTCGTGGAAGAAGTTGATCAATCTTTAGGACGTGTTACTAGCCAACTTGCGTTTACTGTTGGGGGATGGAGATGGAAGCTTTTAGGAGGATAACTGGATAGGTCTGGGGCCCCTAAAGAATCTGGTTCAAGGCATCATCCCTCCCCTTCTCCATCACCTGAAGATCAAAGACGTTATTGGGTCAGAGGGTTGTCTGCTCACTTACCACAGGTTCTTCCTGACTCCGTGGCGCGTCACGTTTCGGAAGAAGGACTGGCCCTCACCCAGGGGCAAGACAGGGTGATTTGGGCCAGGGAGACGTCAGGCCACTTCTCCATAAAATCAGCTCGGGCACTCTCTCGTATCCAGGGGCAGTGCCGCCCATGGTCCAAGTGGACGTGGCTTCCTCATCTGCCTCCAAAAATCGTGTATTTTGTATGGAGAATTATGTACAACGCCATCCCTGTCAACTCTAACATTAGGTCTAAAGGGGTTCATATGGCCTCTTCCTGTGACTGTTGCAAGCCACCTTTCCAACGAGAGGAATCCCTGGACCACCTATTTGCTGAAGGAGAACTCGTTGTCCCCACATGAGGCATTTCTCTTCCATTCTCTCCGTTGCTTGCTTGCCCAATCAATCCACCAGGGGTCGCCTTGCTCAGTGGTGGGCCTTGTCTAATGACTCCTCTCCCCTGGGCATCATCAAAGGGCTCCTCCCGACCCTGATCCTCTGGGAGATATGGAAGTCCTGGAACTCCCATCGCTTCGATGGTGTGCCCGTTTGCGCCTAGAAGACCATGCGTCAGATCCGTACCTAGTTGTCCATTCTCTTCAAAGCATTCCCTCTCCCTTAGTGCAAAAACTAGGCCGATAGAGATGCTCTCACCCATCTCCACCTCCCCGAGGTCCCCTCCCTTCCCCGCTCCCTATCTTTTGTGCAGTGGTCGAAGCCTAGCCATGGGAGAGTAAAAATCAACGTCGACGGGTCTTCTAGAGGTAATCCTAGCCCGGCGGGTGGAGGGGGGGTTTGTCGCGGCGCCAAAGGGGAATTCATTTTCGCTTTCTCTAGGGCATATGGGCAGTGCACTAGCTTTCTTGCCGAAGTCAAGGCCATCATCCATGGGCTCCAGATCTGTTCTGACAAAGGGTTGACTTTTGTGGACGTCGAGAGTGACTCTCGTTCTGTGGTGGATGTCTTGTCTAGCCCTGATGATGGCCCCTGGATCGCCTATTACTGGAAGAGCAAATTCAGAATGCTTCGCGCTTCAGGTTTCATTTCCATCTCCCACTGCCCGAGAGAGGCCAACAAGGTAGCAGTCAGTCTGGCCCGTTGGTCGAGCGCCAACCCAGCGATCCAACCTTTTTTTATAATGTTTCTGGCCTCCCTACTCGCACCCATGGGGAACTGGTCCTCGATAGATCGGACCTTGCCTCGGTGCAAATATCTTAGGCTCCTAGCATGGGTTTTCTTTCCTGGGGCGTTGTCTTTTTGCACAGTTTTGTTCTTTTGTGTAGCTTATGATAGGTGGTCCCATCTTTTGTATGCCCCCCCCCCCCCCCCCGAATGGATGTACATGCTCTTCTTGAATGAATTTTGACGGCCAGAGCCCTCATTTTGAAAAAAAAAATGTTGTACGCTTACTATGATGTTGTTGTTATGTTTTCATACATGATTTGATTGGATTCATGACTTTATTGTTGTATTAATATAGAAGTAACAATGTTTGGACTAATGGTCTTATGGTTGTGTTGATGTAACTCATGATTTGATTTGCAATATTGATGTAAATTATGAATTAGTTTGCAGTACTGATGTTATTGGGTCACATGAAATGGTGTTGGTTCTAATATGAGAATCAAAATGATTTATATAATCTATGGCTCACAACTACATTCCTATGATTGTGCATCCATCTTTTACATGCTCAATACATGCCTGAATTCCTGGGGGATCTCCCTAGATCATATACCTGGTAGAATCATTACCAGACTATATTAATGGAAACTTGATTAAGAAGTAGATGCGAGCCTTGCCCATGCCTATCAAATGGTAGAAGCCTGTTAATGGATGGATGCGAGTTGTTGTGTTTCCAACTCAAGCAAGTAGATGGTCTCCCACTTGATGTATCCACACATTTATACATTTGCACAACATTCGCATTTTATATTTACTTTGTTATATAGTTGTTTATTATGCTATTTTTATTTAATGTGATGAATCATGTTGAAAATTTTCACTAGGCTTGGCTAGCTTACCCTATATTGATGGAAAACTGAACAGATTTGGCTAAGGCCGAACCCTTGGCTCAAGAATATGAGGATGTGGTCAAGCTAGAGAATGATGCATGGAACACATGACCTTATCTGGTAGAGGAAGAATTAGTTGCTTTCAACATATCACAATCATTCTTTCCATTTTTCTATTTATTAATCTTAAGATTTTGTTTAGTTATTTAAAATGTGTTGGACATGACTTTAATAATTTCCATTTAGCTTTGAATGCATGGATTATAAGTATGTACTAATGTGACTTACACTTCATGATAAGAAGATCATAAATATGATTAAGTAAACGTATTAAATGAATATTTGTACACTCGGTGTTCAAGTCATGACGTGGGACTCGGGTCCAAAACGTGCACCTGGTACTTGTGACAGTACTTTCTCAACTGGGCCATTGTCCTAATAGAATAACAGTCTGAGTATAATCTTATTCTACAAGAGGGCTACCATAATGCGAGCGAGCCGTCCAACCCATATCCAAGTGTTGCCCCCATCATGAGAGTTAGACGCCCTAAAAATTCGACTGTTCCAAAAATCGAGCGGGCCCCACATGAATTTGTAGGTTTTGGGAAGTTGCCCATCATCTTGAGAGTGTTTTAAAAATAAAAAATAAAAAATAAATAAATAAATAAAAAATAAAAAAACCACCACACACACACACCCCACACTCACGCCGTAGTGGGTTTTCACCACCTATGGATACTCAAACCCTTGACCGGGTGTTGAAACTCCTGAGAGTCTACCACCAGAGCAAGAGTAAGGATCCTCTTGAGAGTTATTTGGCGTCTATCAAGTAAGTGTTTGAAGTCGGAATAGTTCAAGCATGGGAGGCGATGTCCTTTGGAGACCCGATGCAATCTGTTGTTGGCAAGCTCAAGAATGTCAAATCAGCGCTCAAATCCTGGAACAAGAATGTTTTTGGTAACATTTTTCACCAGTTGAAGTGGCAGCAAGAGGAAATTCAACGCCTTGAAAGTATTAGTCTCATCTCCCCTTCCCCCGGCCTACAACAGGAATTACTTTTGGCAAGAGAGAAAATGACCTAGCTGGAGCTCCGCGAGGAAACATTCTGGAAACAGAAATCTAGGAATTGTTGGCTACACGAGGGAGATAGGAACAATAAATTTTTTCACGCTTCAGTCAATCACAGAGTCAGAACGGCCAGAATTCAGGAAATTCGCCAAGATGATGGCTCCACGTTAACGGATCCTACTGAGATTAAACAGGCAGTGACAACATATTTCCAGCACCTGTTGCAAGATGATTCTGCATTCTCTTCCAATCAGCTATTCGATGTGATCCCTCTCCTTCACAAACGAGGACAACGCCTACCTCTTGGTGGATCCCACTCTGGACAAGGTCCACGCAGCTGTCAAAGCTATCCCGCCCGATGGAGCCCCGGGACCTGACGGATTTTCAGGGGCTTTTTTCCAGTTATGCTGGAACACGGTTGGAGACGATCTCCTCAAAGCAGCCATTTTTTTCTTCCATGAAGGTACCCTTCCTAGAGCCCTCACTTCTACCATTTTATGCCCCATTCCTAAGTCTCATGCTCCCAAAGCCTTTTTAGATTTCAGACCCATCAGCCTATGTAACTGCTTGTATAAGATTTTTTCAAAAATTATTACTAATAGACTAGGTCCTCTTCTTCCCAAGCTCGTATCCCTGGAGCAAGGTGCTTTTGTGCAAGGTCGCTCAATAGCGGAGAGTTGTGCGCTGGTTCAAGAAATGTTTCAGAATATCAACAAAAAAGTGCGAGGGGGCAACATCATGCTAAAGCTGGACATGAAAAAGCGTACGATAGGTTGAATTTGGGCCTTCCTAGTTTCGGTTTCAACAGGAAGTGGATTGAGCTAGTTGAAAATTGTTGGGGCAACTCGTGGTTTCGATACTCATCAATGGTGAGTCGGCCGGCTTCTTCAAGTCCTCTAGGGGCCTCCGTCAAGGGGATCCGATCTCCCCAAGTCTATTCATTCTGGCAGCTGAGGTTTTCGATAGAGGTTTTAGGCGCCTTATGACAAGAGGTGAATTCACTCCTTACAACACGCGCCCTAATTGCCCCATCGTGTCTCAACTTTTTGTTTGCAGACGACACAATCCTCTTCTCGAATGGAAGTCGTAGATCTCTCAGGTCGATTGCCAGTTTCCTTTCGCAGTATGAACTCTCCTCGGGTCAAAAAATAAACTCACGCAAAAGTTTCTTCATAGCTTCAGAGAGAACGAATCAAAGTCGAATCAGATCCTTCAAAGATATTCTCAGCTTTCCAAACACGTCGGTGCCTTTCACCTATCTTGGTGTTCCTATCTTCAAAGGCATCCCCAAGCGAGTGTACTTTCAGAATTTAATAGAGAAGATTCGGTCTAGAATCACGGGCTGAAAATGTAGGACTCTTTCACAAGCAGGGCGATTAACCCTTATCAACCATGTTCTCTCTAGCATGTCGTTACATTCCCTTGCTGCTACCGAAGTTCCGATGGGAGTGCTCAAAGATTTGGAAAGAGTGTTCTTAGATTTTTTTTTGGGGATGGGATGGGGAAAGAAGAAAAATTCACTGGCTGAGGTAGAACCGCATTGCCCTCCCCAAAGATGAAGGGGGCATGGGCCTCAGAAGCCTCACATCAGTGATGTGGGCCTTTTGTATGAAACTAGCATGGACAACCCATTTCAGAAGCAATCAGAGTAGCTGGAGTTCTTTTGTAAGGGCCAAATATTCAGCCCATTTCTACCATATTTCTGCAACTTCCCGGGCAACCTTCGCCTCCCCTTTCTGGAAAAAGATTTGCAAGATGGCTCCTCTGGTTGCAAAGAGGACCCGCTAGCTCATAGGCAAGGGCGAAGTCAACTTCTGGAACACCACCTGGTCTGATCTAGGCCCTCTACATGACTGGAGAATCAATCCTGCTATTCCCCCGCTCAGCCAAATGGTTAAGGTAGCTGACGTGCTCAACCACAACGGGTGGTCTTCCCCTGATTTAGTTCAGCGGTTTCTTCATCGTTCGGTAATAGATCAGATCACGTCGGAAGGGATCTGCACCTCCTTTGCGGATGATAAATGTATCTGGTCAAACTCCTCGGACAACGAACTTACAGTGGGCCAAGCTTGGCAGACCTTGCGCCCAAGGGTAGACCCCAAGTTTTGGGCAAGTTGGGTCTGGCATGGGAAAGTTCCCCCGAAAATTTCTCTTCTGGTCTGGATTCTGGTCTGGAGGATCATCCACAAGGTCATCACGGTCGACGTTCGGATCTAAACGAAAGGTATCACTTTGGTCTTGAAATGCGGCTGCTACTTCTCCCCCTCCAAGCCGACCACAGAAACTATCGACCACATATTTGCCTTCAGCGATATGGTGCAACATACATGGAACCACTTCGGCAGTTTCTGGGAGCTATGGAAAGTTAGGAACAATAACCGGTTTGATAGCGCTCAAGTAAAAGCGTCCAACGTGATTGATGGGGTCCAATTCTGGATAAACGAAATCAGCTCGCTTCTGCCCCTCCCCTCCTCCTGGAAAAGGAATATCACCCTCCCCCTTCAGCGGCTGGGCGTTCTTGGCGCTCTTCTTAAGCCCCCAATGTTCAAAGTCGTTAAGTGGACCAGACCTCAACAAGGGTGGATGAAACTGAATGTCGACGGCTCGGCCAGAGGGAATCCGGGCCTTTCAGGAAGGGGCAGGATTGGGCGAGCTGCCAACGGCTACTTCCTCTTTGCGTATGCTAATGCATATGGGGTTGGATCCAACACGAAGGCTAAAATGAGAGCCCTCTAAGACAGACTGAGCATTTGTGAGTCTTTTGGATACTAGAAGATTGAGGTAGCAAGCAACTCTAACTCGATGGTTCAGATCACATCGCACCACACCTCCTTCCCGTGGAGTCTCTGGTATTGGAAAGTTAGGATTGATGCTATAAGAAAGCGCTTGGAGGTTAACATTTTCCACACGCCGCAGGAGGCTAAATCCGTGGCTGACGACATGGCCCGCCTGGGGAGTGACGACCAACAAGATCAGCTGTTCATGACTGTGTCGGCCCTCCCCTCTCCCGTTAAAGGCCTCTTGTTCCTAACCAGAGTAGGCCTAGGCAATATTCGGGAGATCTAGCATTCGAATTTATTTTTTTCTCTTTCCATATGATAAGGGGGCCCTTCTCTTTTTGTCAGTTGGACCTCCCTGAATGTATCTGGTTGTACAACCTTGTGCTTTTGTCAATGAATAGATTTCTCCTTTTTTTTTAAAAAAAAGTTCAAGCAAGGTGATCGCATGTGACTATTGCACTTTTTCTCCCTAAGATCTATGCCTGCTTATGCTCTTGGTTTTCTAAAGTTGTTGTTGTGTTTGAAAGAATGCAACTTCTTTGGTCGTTTGTTACCGTAGGGCCTAAGAATCTTCGTAAGTATGGCTTGCATGCAGTTGATTGGGCCTACTAGGCCAAAAAAGCCCCACCAATTTTTGTTTATTCAACTATTGATCATTTCTCTAGTGTATATCGTGTTCATTTCTCTAGTGTATATATCTTGTTTATTATTCGATATACTATGGATAGGAGTTTGTTTTTTTTTTTTTTTTTTTTGGTGCCTGTCCAAACAGATATATAAGTTTTTCTCGAATCAATAAAATTTGGGTTGCTCCCACCATTCAAAAAAATATATAAACAAGAACCCTCCTATCCTTCTCCCTTCTCTCAAGAAGAGAAAAATAAGATTTCTCATTCTCTAAAAAAAACAAAGAATTTTCTAACTTAAGATATTAAGTTTTAGGGCTCTTTATTTCTCTGCATATATTTCTCATAAAAGTGGAAAATAAGAAAAGAAGGGATATATAAGAGACAATACTCATCCCACACATATCTAGAGGCACATGTGTAAACATGCTCAAGATATGAGCCCAAACGGTCTATTATCTCCTATAGATACCCCCCTTGATAATGGAATGATCAATTGGGCCCGATCAAACATATGGCTTCTCACATGAAAAGGTAGACCACAAACATGTTGAGATTTGTGCTGCGGAATCACACAGAGATGGATCTACGATAGTAATCCAATGGCACCAAGCAAACACAAGAGAACATGTAGATTTAACGTGGAAAACCCTTGCAGGAAAAAACTACAACACAAAATGACAGAAATCCACTATGAAAGCATAAATTACAAAGAGAAAAGGACTTACCCGATTCAAACAACCTCGAATCGCACCCTTGCTACACCCTTTAATAACCCTAAAACCCTTTTAGGAACCCTTTAAACTCCTTTAGAAAGCCTTAACATGCCTAAGAATGCCCCTAGGGACTCCTATTTATAGATGGGGAAACCCCACTTACGCACCTCCCTAGAAATTGCCTCAAATTTACACAGTCCTCGTACAAACCATGCATAGTCTGCGTAACCCTCAACTGGTCGAGCGTCTCGGAATTTCCAAATACACCATTGCTAGACTTCGAGTCGAAAAGGCTTCGACCAGTTGAAGGGACCTTCGACTAGTTGAGTTAATCCATCGACTGGTCGATCATCTCGGTGAATAAGAATTAAGACATCTGTTTTACAACAATCTCCACCATGTCTTCAATCTTTAACCGTGTAGCTTATTGACCTCTTCTCTTATCTCTTCATCACATCGTAGCTTTTCATGCACATTCCATCCTTCTTTTATACCATCGCCAAGCCCAGAGAAGTTGCACAGAACTTGAACTTCTTTGCAGGAACGACCTTAGTGATCATGTCTTCCAGATTCAAGCTGGTGAACTTCTCTTATCTCTTCATCACATCATAGCTTCTCGTGCACACTCCATCCTTCTTTTACGTCATCGCCAAGCCCAGAGAAGTTGTATAAAACTTAAACTTCTCTGCAGGAACGACCTTGGTGATTATGTCTTCAGGATTCACGCTGGTGTGAATCTTCTCCAGAGTTACGCCTCCTTCCTCAAGCACCTGTCGGATAACATGGACATCCAACTAATTGCTCCACCCGTTAGTACAAACGAATAACCTGAAGTTGACCTTCTATAATTCACACTGCCCACGTAATCTGAATCCACATACCTAACCAACTTTGTCCCTGTCTTCCCAAAAGTAAAGACGTAGTCTTCTTACCATCTCACTGCTACCCAATATTGCTTGTCGGGGTATTTTCTCACAACACCGATAGCCTGTGAAATAACCGGTCTAATACAGACCATGGCATGCATTGCCAACCACATTCGAATAAGGCTTATGAGACATATCCGGCTTTTCCTCATCTGTTTTAGGACATGTTCTGAGGAAAACTTGAGGAGAGATGCGTAGGGAATGCTCTCCGACTTTGCCTAGCCCATCATATACTTGATCGATACCTACCCAAGGTATTCTTCCTGAGATAACCAAAGCCTACTCCTCTTTCACTCTCGATGCCGAGAACTATCTTTGCAGCCCCCCGATCCTTCATCCTGAATGTCTCACTTAACCGAGTCTTCATTATATTGATTTCAGACATGTCATAATTGGAGATCTATATGTCATCAGCATATAATTTCTGACTCACCATAAAGGAATCAAACCACTGCCTAGGCGACAAGTCGTATCATGACCTCCTGTAAACTTTTCTTAGCCTTTTTAAACTTCGAAGCCCTCTGGTTGCTTCATGTAGATCTGCTCTTCTAATTTTTCTTACAGAAGTTCAGACTCCACATCCATCCTTTCCAGCTCAAGATCACATTGGCTAACCAGCGCCAATCACAGATCTAATGTACACCTGCTATACCGCCGGCGCGAATATCTCTGAGAAGCCGATCCCTTCTCTCTGAGCATATATAATCCTTCTCTACTAACCCCACTCTGTATTTATGTTGTATCCTCGTGAAGATCCACCTGCATCCAACCGCTTTTCGACCCACTAGAAGCTCCACCAGCTCCCTTGTATTGATCTGGTATAATGAGTCCATCATATAGCCCATAGTCACGTTCCACTTCTCAGTACCATGCTCACCTAGAGTCATCTGAATAGAAGATGGATCCCCTGTGATATTGAAGTCATCCATGTACCTCGATAATATCTTGCGATTATGCTGTGTGATTCTCTGTCTGCGCGTCTCAGCCTTCATGCCCTGCCCGCTCATGTGGCCATGCCTAGTATGCCACACACATACACAGGTGGAATCCGATACAGCCATTACAGCTCCACCTTTTGAAGTGCTCCCGATCAACATGTAAGCATTATCGAGTCATTGCGCTTTCATGATTACCCGTGCCCCCTTAGATACTTTAAGAGCACCATCAATACCCATGAACCTGCAGATTCTTCTTCATGTCAGGAACGTGCCTCACATCAGTCAAGGTACACTCTGTCCCATCAAACATCTCGATACACACCGTACTAGTCATAACATTACAGGCATTGTTATTGCCCATAAACACCTGTCCGCCATCGTACTCCCTTTAGCTGGTGAACCAACTTCAATGAGGAGTCATATGAAAAGATGCCCATGTGTCTAGAATCCACTCGCCCTTACGATCATCTATGGGCGTCTGATCATAGACACATACAAGACATCAGCATCACATCCACTCGATCCATCTAACGTGGAAGCGTTGGCCTCCCTATACAAAGCCTCAGAATCTTCTCTCTTAGATTTAAGATTTGTACAATCCTTCTTCACATGTCCTTCCATCCCGCAATTCCAACACTTAAACTTTTATTTGCCCTTGCGCTTGGATTTGGATCTTGACCTTGAAGACTCCGTATCTTGCTCAGAAGTTTTGTCCATCGTAAACAGTGCATTAGAAGATGTCCCCATATCATCATTAAACTTTCTCATGGCATTCCCTTGAAGGGCTAAGATAGCGGTGTCGACACTCAAGGTTTTATTCGTGATACACATTATGTCCTTGAATGACTCATACGACGTTGGAAGAGAATTCAACAACATACATGTTTGTTCTTCATCTTTCTTCACTTCTGATTGCTTGCCTCCAAAGTGACAGAAATCCACTATGAAAGTATAAATTACAAAGAGAAAATATAACAACCCGACTTTTCAGGACCCGAGTATACGACCCGTTTCCCAAAAACCCGAGTGTTAACCTTAAAGGATGGTCAAATATTATTTTTTCCTTCTTCTTTTATCAGAGTAAGCAGATGAGCGTAGAATGGACAAGTAAGCATAAAGGAAAGTTCCATTATCATTTAGAATATACAAAAGAGTGCCCATAATGACTTATACAAACCAATGTCTCGAACATAACAAATACAAGAATCCACATGGTCTAGTACAAGAAAAATAACATAAGAATATAAACATAAGCAGTCAGACTGCGCAACTCCTCGAGGTAGATGTAGTCATGTAACCCTGGCACACGTACCCGACTCCTCATCAGCCTGAACCTGAAAGTCACTTAAGACATCTGTGCTACCTGTACGGTTATATATTTGATGGATGAGTGGCCAACTCAGTGTGAACTCCCCTCAAGATTACACACCGCCGCATTAGGTAAGCATAGTTATAAAACAAAGCATACAAAACAATACATGATACAAATCTTTTTATGTGCATGGATGCGTGAAGTATGCAATCATCGCCCCGGGGATGCTCATCCTTGCGATCATCGAACCTGGAAAACATCATCCAGTCGGGTCCCCATGCAATCGTCGACCCGGGTAAAACATCCAGACAGTCTGTGCCCCGGGTAAAACATCCAGACGGTCTGTGCCCCGGGTAAAACATCCAGATAGGGGATATGACTGGTCATCAGCGCAACATTCAGCGTAATCGCGAGGCATGAAGATCCAGGTCATCATCAAAATCGAATGACTGGTCATAAGCGCAACATTCAGCGTAATCGCAAGGCAGAGTGATCCAAGCCATTGAAATATGTCATGTATGCATGATTAGCCAATCCGTTATTAATCCAATTACAACCAGCCATTTTAAATAAGCTCAAAGGTCACTACGGGGAGCACATGACCCAGCGTAAGCCGACGGCTCAGGCATAGTGTCCCATTCCACCATCCTCGGCCCATGAGACTACCATCTTAGGATGTTTAATATTGGAAACCCATCGACTAGTGGCCAATCATATTACAGTAGGTGGGGCTTACCATCGCATGGTTGCACAGTATAAAACATCGAACCCATATAGGGAAAATATCAAATAAAACCACGTGGGGCGAGTATCAAAATATGCCACATAGGGCGAATATCAAAATCATATGATAAAGACCATCCTTAAAAATCATTGGGCATAACAACCCTGGATGGTAAGCCCACATCAATGATCCATCTAGACCACCACTCAAAAACCACTGAGTCGAAGGTCCATTACGATCACAAAGAGTCAAGTTACATCCCAAGTATGGGTGTACATTCATACGTGGAAATTTCCCACTAATGTACCAGTTTAAGTTCCGTAAGCAATCAACAAATAATCCACAAGCATGAACAATTATACAGGATAATCATAAAGCATGTAAGACAACAATTAATTTCCACTAGCTAACACATGTGATTATAAAGAGAGATATCAATTATGAATTTAAATAAAAGTATAACTTAATCTAATGAGAAGATGGAAAGCTCAAGGGGAAGAATCATCACCTTATACTTTGAATTGCCTACCAGTGTTGCTAGAGAGTGCGAGTTTCCTTAGAATCAAACCCTATCATGAATTGTAAAATTATACAGTTAGGTCCCAGCTTATACGCTATTTAGGGTTAGGGTTTTAACCTAGGGTTTAGGCTTAGGCTAGATTTTTAGGTTTTGGTTATGGGATTTGAACTCCATTTGGTGTGGCCAATTTATGATACCATCAATGAGAGAATTTAAATGGATAAAAATTAATTGAGTGAATTGGTTATTAATTTTCATAATATTAACAAGGGCTACTATTATATTAAATTATCTAATATAACCCACGATGGATAATAATATTAATAATTTTAAAACAATTATTAATATTAATAATATACTTAACATTTAGCCAATGTGATATTAATAGTCATTTTGATGAAAATAAATTGTATGTTCTAACATCAATGTTAATATTTTAAGAATGGGAAAGTAAAATACTAATATTTTAATAATGATAATTTTCATATGTATTAACCAATATTAGTATGGATGATTTACTAATGGTTAATTGTATCTAAATTTAATAACCCAAGGAAAATGATAATAATAACAACGATGATAATTGATTTAGCTAACCTAATGACCATAACCATTGTGATGGTAAGAAAATAGGATGACCTACTGTCCATGATAATCTTTAAGGGTGGTAAATAAAATACTGCTATTTAATAATTGCAAGTATGTTTATAATATTTAATATAAGTGTAGTTAGTCTACCAATGACTAATTTGTTTAATAAAGATTTTTGCAATAACAATTTAAGGTAACTTAAATAATCTAATTTAGAGAGAAGAGTCGTCTTACATTAGTCGACATGGTAGCTCAACGCAACTGGGCCGCCCCAACTCAACGTCCACCGAGTCAACTCGGCCTAGCTAAACTCGGTTCCAACCGAGTTGTCTCGGCTCAAGCACCGCCACCCCCTACTTCCTTCCTCTTTCTTCTTCTCCTTTTCTTCTTCTTTTTGCTGGAATATCCAGCCTTACCTGGACCGGCCCAAGCTCAACTCAGCAGCGAGTTGACTCGCAACACTCTCTCTCCTCTCTCTCTCTCTCTCTCTCTCCCTCCTTTTTCTTTCTATTTTTCTTCTTCCTTTCTACCACTGGAAACACCCAGCAAGGCTGGGAACCCGGCCTGACTCAGGCTCGACCCGGTTTGAGTGGGTGCAGTGCATCAGCCGCACCACCTCATTCCCTTCTTCTTTCTTCCTCTCTTTTCTCTGGTTTCATCCTTTCTTTTCTCACCCGCATCCAATAAGGTCGTTGGACTGAACCTCGACCCAACTCAGAACGAGGTCGACTCGGCGCTGCACAAAATCAGACAGCAGCCTTGACCCGCGACTCGTCTCCCTCTCTTCCTCGTTCCTTTTCTTTCTTTCTTTCTTTCTTCTGTTTTCTTTCTCTCTTTCTTTTCTAGTTAGAAACGTCCCACTGAGGATACCAGTCTAGACGGACTCAACTCTGTTTGAGTTGTTGGGTGCGGTGGATCTGCGAGGAAGAAGATGACTGTCGTTAATGGCAGACCCTGCTGCAACGTGTTTCTCTTCATTTTTCTTCTACTGGGCGCCTTGGATTGGTCCACAGGAGCTCGTGGAGGTGATCCTTCGAAGCTTCTTGGAGGTTCGGGTGGTGGGTTCGAGAGATAAAAGGTGACTGCCGTTAATGGCAGATTGGAAACGGAGCTCTGTTCCTTCGATCTGGAGGTGTTGGATGATCCGGATGGGTTCAGAGGAACTTTTGGATAAGCTTCCATGAAGCTTGAAGGGGTTTAGGTTGGTGCATTCGCTAGAATAAAGGAGACGGCTATTTTTCCTCCAACAGCCGCAAGCAATGAAAGGAGGGCGTTGTGGTGGCTTTATTCCTTTCCCAAAGTTGCCCTAACAGATCCCAGAGCCGTTGGATTTAGAGAGAGCGGTCGGGATTTGATACTTTACAACAGCTTCCCTAAACAGCTGACAACAGAAAACCGGGCGTGGCTTCCTCTCTCTGGTATTGAGGGAGCCCTAAACCACGGATTTGGACGGTCGAAATCTCATCGGTTTGGACGACAGAGATCAGCTGGAGACCCTTCACACGAATCGCCGACGTGGAGTGGAAGTAGTTTCCATTTTTGGAAACGTTGTGTTTTTAGGTCCAAGTTGCGCCAGCATTTGTGCGCACGTACGGTCGTACCTTCACGTGGGACCCACCAGGTTTAGGTCAAGCCCCAACAAAGCACAGGATGGACAGTCTGGATCATCAAAGTGGGGACCATATGCTAGGTTATGGTGGGTCCAAAACGGACACTGCCCGTCAACTGGTGCAACGAGAGAGAGAGCTTCTCTCTCCGCTTAAGGAAATAGCGGGTCAGAGGAGTCTGACCGACTAGCTCCGCACAGTGCAGAGCGAGTGCACATTCCTCCTGTGCATTCGCGACTCGATGTGGGGTCCATCATGATTCTTACATGGAATCCACTCCGTTCATTCTACCAGGGGCCTCTTCCAAGGGGTCTAAGACTGTTGATCAGCCGATCTAAGGTCTAGGTGGGGCCCACAACTCGATTTGGGTCATATTGGTGAATTCCCATCAATCTAGTGGTCGGATCATTCCGAAATTGAATGCCAACGGCTAAAAGATCCTAATAGACCATTTCTAAGGCTTTTATTGTATATTACTAACCAATACGAATGTTAATAAAATTTTTATTATTTATGCGTATTACTTATGATTAAAATGTTTAAAACTTCATATGTAAATAGAATTTCAAATATTATCATACTACTATGTTCATGTTATTGATCGTATATTTATATAATTTATAATATACATACATATGAATTGAAAGTTGTGCAATATCATATTTAGATTCACATTGTTAAATAATATACAAATTTTAAAATGTCTTATGATTTTATTTTTTTTGTACATATTTATGAAAGATATTTAATACTACATTAGTATTTATAATTTAATTATATACTGTAAAATTATTATCCATCATGTTTAGTTAATATAATTTTATTTTCATAATATTTTATTTACATTAAATATATATATATATTTGTTCATACACTTTTATATGATAAGTAATTTATTAAGATACATCTATAATTTTTATGATCTATGTTTGTGTAAAATATAATAAATATACTTATTAAATATTATGTGGCTACTGGATGGTTCGTCTCGAAGATTAACGGATGGAATCTCTGATACACAGGTGCAGACTATTTTCAACGGTCAGATTTAAACTAGGATGAACGTGAATATTCACTTAGGTTAGAATTGTATTTATACTAAGTTTGGTTATATGGTAACACCCGAGTATTGGAAAGTACGGGGTGTTACAGAAAATGACTTACCCGATTCGAACAACCTCGAATCCCACCCTTGCTACACCCTTTAATAACCCTAAAACCCTTTTAGGAATCCTTAGAACTCCTTTAGAAAGCCTTAGCATGCTTGAGAATGGCCTCGGGACTCCTATTTATAGATGAGGAAACCCCACTTACGCACCTCCCTAGAAA
>JAJHSJ010000006.1:90466283-90473783 GCA_021015155.1 Magnolia officinalis | reverse complement strand
ACAATTACAAATAGAGAAACAAATATACAAGAAAAACAAACTGCTACAATTGTGGAGAATCACTGATATCTTGGTCATAATCAGAGGAGTAAGATTGTCCTCTAATAAAATCCTTAAAAGAAAATTATTTTACTCTTAACCTTCCAAGTTAACTACCTTAAGCAACTAATGAAAATGTATCATGTGTTCAATAGCTTCTAAGAGGCAACACGCTACTAGCACACTAAGCCTTAAAGACTAGTGGGGATGTTTAAGAGACTAAGGGTGAGTCCTCCCATCTCTCTTATACTACCCTCTTAAAGGTTTTGTAGAGAAGGTCCTAGGAGTAGTGCTTAAATAAAAGAGCTCCAGTAACCTTATATAAGAGTGCTAGTGTTTTTCCTGTTTGGTTCATGTCTCCAAATAATGTTCGTTCATCTTGATATAAAGAAAAAAATAGTAGAGTAAAAATAGAAATCTAAGAGCTCTCATCATCTTCTCCGTTGGATGAGTGAAGAGTGTTGAAGTTCTTCCTTTTCCACTCACATTTCTAGTCCTCCGATTGATGTGAGTAATTCATTTACTGGTTTTCTTTTTCACATTACTTTTTTCTCTTATTATAGATTTACTCTTTTTTTTTAACTTTATTCACTTACTTTTAAATAATAATTTAAAGTTAAAATTTAAATAACTCTAAATTCTGTAAAATAAAGATTGTATATTTGTATGGGCAGATAATAATACTCAACATTTTTTGTTAACTAAGGCCCTTTCTTAAAATTTATGAACAAACACTATGCAAAGTCATTCAAATATAAACCATTCATTTGTTCTATAGTATTTAGTCTATCTTAGATTTTAAGATTTTTACTCATGGGACTACATAAAACATTTTACACCTCCTGCTGCTTTCCTGCATCCGGTGTGCTCAGCCCCGCTATTACTCTATACTCAGAAATGTACACGCTATACTCAGAAAAGTACACTTCTGCCACATAAATGGGATGCAGTTTGGCTGGTGACCCAATCGCAATCCAGCTAGTTGCTGTCAAACTTTATGGCCTACCATGATGTATGTGTTTTATCCATGGTCATTCATTCCAAATTATTTTAGGTCAGGATCCCACAAATGAGACAGATCCAAAGCTCAAGTGGACCACACCACAGAAAACAGTGTGAATAATGATGTCCACCCTTGAAACCTTTCAAGGCCCAAAGTGATATTTATTTGTCATCCAATCTGTTCATAAGGTCACATATGCCTAGTTGGAGGGAAAACACAAATATCATCTAGACCCATAATTCTTTGGCCTTCAAAAAGTTTTGAACCGTAAGTGTTCAATCCCCACTGTTTGCTTATGGTGTGGTCCACTTGATCTTTGAATCTATCTCATTTTTAGGCTTATGCCCTAAAATGAGTTGGCAAAATGGATAGACAATGTGGATAAAAATAAATACATCATTGCGAGGCCTGGAGCTTTGACACAGCCACCACCCAAATAAAGTGGATCGTATGTATAGCCATCTCTGTGATAAGATACATTGGACTCTAGCCGTTGGACTTGGGCCTTTTCTCAATAAAATAATAATCTAAAAGGGCTTCAAAACAGTTATATTAATTAATAGCTTTTACTTATTGTTTGTCCACTATACAAAGTGAGTTTTACCGATAGGATCATTGGAACATGACCCAACTCCATGGCACGTTATAGTTAGTCGCCCGTTACAACGCCGTTAACGGCAGAAAGAAAAGTCTTCGTTGACTAGTCAAACATATGAATGGGCCAAAGTGCCGCGTGCCAATGGCAGGAAACTTCAACGTGCAGCGATTCTGGTGTGAAATCACGACTTTGGGTGCCCTTGACCCAGTGGGGCCCACTGCACAGTGGTACTTTGTGGGGGCGTGGATTTGGGTACTACCCCACCAGGACCTAGCTAGACGGAAGGTACTGTTAGGGGATCTGTGGGGCCCACCATGATGTATATGTTTTATCCAAGCGGTCCATTCATTTCGACATATCATTTTAGTGGATGAGCTCAAAAAGGAGATAGATTGAAGGCTCAAGTGGACCACACCACAGGAAACAGTGGAGATTGAATTCCTACAGTTGAAAACTTCCTAGGGCCCACCGTGATGTATATTTGCCATCCAACCTATTCATAAGGTCACGTAGACCTGTATGAAGGGAAAATATAAATATCATCTCTAAAAATTGGGTCCAACTCATGAGATCTAATGTAGATAGTCGTTACCTCAAGATCAGATTGATCCAACGATCTTATATTGGATTAGGCAGCATTTGTTTGTTGAGTTCGAACCATTGACTAATTCATCTCAACCGTTGATTAAACGTCCACCAAAGCAAAATGTAGAACATGGCCAATCTAAAGTGGACCCACCGTTTTAGTCAATTTAATTCAAGTTAATTTTCGTCAACCACGTGCCAATGTCTCCAATGTCTAAAAGCATGCGAATGAATATAACCAATTGCATTATCTTCTTATTGTTAGAATATAGAAATCATTTCACATATTAATTTCTATACCAAACACTTGCTATATTTTATGTCTTTCAATTTCAATGGAATTCTAAAATATAAAACCTTGCTTAGTTAACGCTTAAAAATTACTTCTCCCATTTTAGTAAAATAATCATTATGTATTAGAAAACATAGTTTACAGTGTGTTTGGTTGCAACCAATAAATAATGAAATTTCATGACATTTGCAACCAAACACACCGTAATATAAATGATGGATTATCAAGTTTTTAATTATTATCAAAATTCTGTAATACATTATTACCGTTAACTAAAATAAGATAAATCTATTTTTAACTGGCAACCAAATATAGCCCAAGTCAGCTAGAGAATTTTGAATTGTTAAGGGCCGTTTAGATACCACCAAATAAGTTACTTTTTCTACTTACAATAGTAGATAAATAACTTATTTGAGATAAGTAAGTTTGGTTTATGATCAATTATAAGTAACTTTTTTATTTAAAGTTTTTTAATCACTTCAATTTAATAAGTAAGAAATCAAGATAAGCTCCTCCAGACATAAGTAGCTTTAAGTAAGTTATGATCCAAACCCCCTGGATATTTATGTAATCACATGTTTTCTTTTTTTGCTTTCTTTTCTTTCTATTTTGTTCATTTTTTTTTTAACATCTATTTTTCATTCATTTCTTATTGGATAATCTCGATCATGAACTAAGAAACATACATATGTGGTCCCCTTGTTCAATGGCTTAGATCTTGCATAAACTTCAGTATTCATGTGCACAACGGTCATCACGCGGTCCCAAGTCTCTACCTAAAAACTTTAACACGTTGTGCATCGTGCATGACTTTTATTTTGTGAGAATAATCTCCACGTCTTTCGGGCTTGACCGATGATGAGGTTAGCAAATTCTCTAGAAAATTTGTGTGAAATAAAAGACGAAAAATTCTTAAATCATGGCGCTATCAATCAGCGAAAAAAAAAAAATCTTGACTGTATGGAATCGGATTCAAGGAATTACGTGCCACTTGTGCAGAAAATTTCCATGTAGGTAGACATTTTGAGTTTTGAGATTCAAGTTTCCCACCACAAGTTGCACCCCTGGGACTCACATGCACAGACGGTCCAGGGGCATTTACTGCGTTCATTAATATGAATTGTTGACTGTAGATCACCATTAGAAAGAAAACTTTGGACGGCTAACATTCAAGTCCATAAATCAATGCTTAGGATCATTTTTTTCTTGATGATTTTTTTTTGGACCAGGGGCCATCCATAGCAGCAGCCTATAGATGAGCGGTTCTGATCATCCAGACACCTCTACACGTGCGCCCTATGGGTCATTTCTTTTTCAAAGGGAGAGAGAGGAATAGCTTCTTTTCAGAGACTTCGTTTTCTGGGTGCCCAAATGTCAAAGGTGTGTTGATTATGGATTGCCAAAGCCACCACTCGTTTATTTATTAATTTATTAATTTTTATTATTATTTATAACGGGGAACTATCAACATACACGTGGCATATGTACATCATTCTAGGCCATCCCAATAATAGACTTCCCTATGGGTGGGGCATAACCTAAAAAAAAACTCTTTACAAAAAGATTGCTATCCGAATAATAGAGTTTGGATGCAAATAATCTTAATAGATAGATTCCAAGGCTTACTTTTGAATTGCTCATGATAGGAAGTGTAATTATAATCTGATCATGCATTTCATGGGACAGTTCATTGGTTGTTGATTACCCCCAGTGGATTCATTATATTAACCCTATAAGGGGTTGTTTCTCAACCACGGGGCCATAGAAGGGTGCACGGATCAATCTAAGTCAGGGGATGGATGCCCCATTAGGGAATCTATGTTTGGATACAGTTATCCGATGGTCGGACTAGCCGATCAATGGGTAAAGTCCCAAACTCAATTCGATGGTTACCATTGATTGATCAGGGCTGCAGCTATACGAATACGTGTAGTGGAATTTTTTAAGTTGGTGCCCGAGTTTAGCCATGATCTGATGGTCCCAAAGTCACAAATTCGGTAAAATACATAGGGTAACCATTTCACTTAAAATTCAAGATATTAACTAAGGCACCGCACAAACTCATGCGCCCGACTTGCGGGTTGAAGTTAAGTGATATGAGGTGTCACCTTGGCTCAACGTCCACGATGGACCTCATGCTCGGCAAGTCGAACGCTAATCTATAATTTCAAGACCAATAGACTTAGAACGTGTGGTCTAGCCTTAATTTGATTAACTTGGGCATTTATGGAATATGTTAACCCCGGGTCTTCTCATGGGTGCCAACTAGCATGGACTTGTCTAACTTTGCGACCATACCCATTCGAGGTAAGCAGGAACATGTATTTATCTCTAATTTTCCTAAATCGCATTGTTCCTAGCGTGATTAAGGCACCTAGTTGGATTTATACGGCCCACTAATAGTTTCGTTCACGTACATACGAGGACTATTGTATGGAAAATTACAGAACGCTACAAAATATATCTAAAAATTACTTTTAAAAAATACTTATAAAATCAATCCTTAGAAGAATTAGAAATAATAGCTCTTAAGATGTCACCAAAGACCCCCATATTAAGGCTCCGTTTGGATCCTTGTATTGGATTGACCAGTACACAAGGATCCAAACAAACGGCCTGATGGAGAGCTCACAAAGGCTCAATTGGGGAAAATCAAGTACACATTAAGAACAAAGTGGTCAACAATCTGATTTTGATTGAAAAACTTTAAAGGTTAAAATTCTCTAAGCCTCATTTGGCACTATGTATTTGAAATAGTCTGGATTACCAATCCCTTAGATTTGAAATACCATGGATTTGGAATCCTGCAGTTGTATATGGCATCGGGATTATACAAGGGTTTGAATTTGATTACTAAATCAACTTTAATATCCCTAATTAGTGTATGTATATAATGTTTGACACAATGATTGTAACAAGTCTGTTAAAATATATACTTTGGCCAAAAATGATGAAATTCCAAGTCTCAGATGGGCCACAACCATATGATCACAACCGAACGACTAGCGAGCAATTTTTAACCATTGATTTACATGGACAATGTTTGGACTGTGTAAATCATATTGAAGTAACTTTAGTGATGCAGTTGATAATTTAAGCATTTTGGGATATCATGAGGAGGCCACATGCTTAATAGCTTAGTAGCCTAGTGACACATATATTGCGCGTACTACTTAGTGGATTTTAGATGAAATCTTTTCACCTTGGATTTCAAATCCTCTCTTTGAGGAGATTTGAAATCCCCCAATTGCTTCATGGTACCAAATAGACAGATATTTGAAATGGATTTGAAATTCCCTCATATCCATAGTGCCAAACAAACAACTCCTTGGGGTTGTTTGGCACCATGGATTTGGGGGGATTTGAGGGGATTTCAAATCCCCTAAAGAGGGGTTTCAATTCACGATCAAAGCTCGGATTACACCTAAAATCCTTTCAATAGTTGCATGTGTAACATTTGTGTCACCATACTACTATTTTCTTGGCACATAACCCACTAATGATATACAAAAACAATGAGATTATCAATTGCATCACTATAATTACTTTAACATGATTATCAGCGCTGTCCAAACATTTGTCCATGTAAATCAATGACTAGAAATCAT
Source organism: Magnolia officinalis (assembly GCA_021015155.1). Taxonomy (NCBI): domain Eukaryota; kingdom Viridiplantae; phylum Streptophyta; class Magnoliopsida; order Magnoliales; family Magnoliaceae; genus Magnolia; species Magnolia officinalis. Next base: position 90,467,658 of record JAJHSJ010000006.1, on the reverse strand, counting down.
TGGTTAGTCACTCGGACATGATCTTGTCCTTATGGTCCATCCAAGACTTAGAATTTCATCATTTTTACGCAAAGTATATATTTCAACGAGCTTATTACAACCATTGTGTCAAACATTACATACGTCACTAATTAGATATATTAAAATTGATTTAGTAATTAAATTCAAGCCTTAAATATACAATGCATAGCTACTTTTGAATTAAAGTTTATTCTCAATCCAGATTACCAAACACAATAGGAGGATTTCAAATGGGTTCCGAATCCTGGGGTTCCAAATCCACGCTCCCAAACAGGTAGTCTAGTCTTTCATTTTGAATAAGAAATGACGGCTGCGAATGGAAACACAGCAACGGTTCACATTCAATCAGCGGTGGGAAGCAACGGACCAACGGTCACGGATTACCAAACCATGGACCTGATGGTCTGAACTGCGAAAATAAGTGTACCGAACTAAGCCTCGAGTCACGCATCTAGTCCTTCATCTTTATATAATTGCCGGAATGGCGCAAGACGACCCATATGATGAACGGTTAAGATTACCCGTACGAGCAGCCACGTGGGTCTCACCATAACTGAGTTTGCATCTTCTGGCAAGTCATTGTAATCATTTACAAATTACAGGGGTGTTTTAGGCGGGAGCGGATTAGGTGTTACCCGGGTAACACGAACGGATTGGCTACTCCCCCTGACACCAGCCAATGGCTGATGTTCGGTGCTCTGTGGGCCCCACCATGATGTATGTGTTTCATCCATGCTGTCCATCTATTTTTACAGATCATTTTACAGAATGAAACAAAAAATGAGTTATTCCAATCTCAATTGGACCACATTACAGGAAACAGTGTTGAATGAGCGTCGAACATTAAAAAGATTTTGGGGGCCATAAAAGCTTTTGATCAAGCTGATTTTTGTTTTTTTTCTCTTCATCTGGGCCTGTATGACCTAATCAACAGATTGGATATCAAATAAACAGTACAGTGGGCCTTAGAAGGATTTTAATGGTGGATATCCCATCAATATTGTGGACCACTTGAGATTTATATACCTCTAAATTTTGGGATCGAGACTAAAATGATCTTTAAAAATGGATGAACAGAATGGATGAAACACATACATCATGGTAGAGCCCACAGAGGACCGACCACTAGCCACCGGCTGGTGGCAGGGGATTATCCAATCCGTTTCCGTTTTCCTGACCGTGGCCCACCTTAATGTAGGTGTTATATATCCACGCCGTTCATTAGTTTTTTTACGGCTTATGGTAAGGTATGAACCCAAAAATGAAGCAGATCCGAATTCAGTGAATCGCACCACGGCAAACAGTTGTAACTGAACGGCCACTATTAAAAGCTTCTTATGGACCACAAAAGTTT